>CAUYQG010223901.1:0-43141 GCA_963574415.1 Tarsius wallacei | reverse complement strand
CACCGCAGCCTCGACCTGCTGGGCTCCGGCGATCCTTCTGCCTCAGCCTTCCGAGTAGCCGGAATTACAGGCGCGCGCTACCACGCCCGGCTAATTTTTTATTTTATTTTGTTATTTTTTTATTTTTTATTTTTTTTGAGTTGGAGTCTCACTCTGTCGCCCAGACTGGAGTGCAGTGGCCGCTCCCAGCCACCGCAGCCTCGACCTGCTGGGCTCTGGCCATCCTTCCGCCTCAGCCTTCCAAGTAGCTGGAATTACAGGTGTGCGCTACCACGCCCGGCTAATTTTTTTTTGATTTATTGTAGAGATGAGGTCTCGCCTGGCCAGGCGGGTCCCGAACCCGCGGGCTCAGGCAATCCACTCACTTCAGCCTCCCAAGGCGCGGGATTACAGGCTGAGCCACTGAGCCCGGCTGTGTTTTTTAGTATTGATTTTCTTTGTGACCCCATGCGTAGTTCCATTTTTGAAGTTCACAGTCACGCGCTATTCGTGACATCGCTTTTTGGCAGCTCATACATCTGTGACCTGCTGTTTTCAACTATGAAGCACATGCAGAACAAAATGTGAACAAACATTTCCGACGAGCACCTTGAGAACTCACTCAGAATTGCGACCCCTCCCATGAAAACAGACACTGATAGGTTAGTTTTACAAAAACAAGGTCAAATTTCCCACAAGCTTTATATTGTTCACATTTTTCTAAACTTTATAATAAAAAATATTTTTTAAAAGTCTTATGATGCATAGACAATAACTATATTATGTAATGTGATGCGCAATGCCTCTTTACTCAATGTGGCCCAGGGAAACGAAAACATTGGACACCCCTGGGCTAGCGCGTCTAGGTTGGGGCTTTACCATACTAGTGTCACAAGAATTAGGGCACCCACTCATAAAGGGACAGGAGGGTCAGCACTGGCTGAAGCACCTGCACCTCTCCACTCCTCAGAGAAAGGTAAAGAGCAAAACCATGGGGAAAATGTTTTTAAAGACAAAGAAAAAATGATGACATAGTGAGTAGAAGAAGTTGTCAAGGATACAGTGTGCAAGGGCACAGATGAAATGAGCATGTGTTTGCTAACAGAAAGCTAGATGCAAGATGGTTAAACAGAGGATGAATTACAAATTAAAATGTGGCCAGGCACAGAGGCTCACACCTGTAATCCTAGCACTTTGGGGGGCTGAAGCGGGAGGACCAAGCCTGGGCAACATAGTGAGCCCTTGTCTCTACAAAAAAGTACAAAAATAAGCTGGGAGTGGTGGTGCATACCTGCAGTCCCAGTAACTTGGGAGGCTGAGGTGGGAGGATCACCTGAACCCAGGAGGTCGAGGCTGCAGTGAGCCATGATTGTGCCAGTGTACTCCAGCCTGGGCAACAGAGTGAGACCCTGACTCAAAAATAAAATAAAATAAAATAAAATAAAATAAAATAAAATGTAAACCATGATGCAAATCAATTAAACGATAGGACACAGACCTGAACGTGTGTAAGAAGGAGCAAAGGAGACAAGAGAATGCCAGCAGGACAGCCTGAAGGACATATGTCGTGAAAGGGTTATGGTTAGGGTTAGGGTTCAAGGAGGAAAGTCAGGAGAAAGGGCGTGGGTGCCCATGAACAGAAGTGGTTAACTAAAACTGTCTCCTATTGCAATCTCTTTTTACCTTCACCCTTTGAGGAAGAAATAACTAACGTGCACACCATGCATCAAGAAGCTGATGATTAAGATGATTTGCAGGGCCCAGTTAGCAGCCACAAACCTGAAACTTACTTGAAGGTGTTTGGTGCAGAGGTTGTCTAAGCCCCTGGCCGCTCCCACAGCTCTTGGTCAATTCAAGGCTTCCTCACTTCGCCAGATGACTTTATTTTTAAGAATGGGATCCTCTGCATGTGGTCAGCCAGTTTTCCCAGCACCATTTACTGAATAAGTTCTCCTCTCCCCAGTGGTTGTTAGTGGAGGCTTTGTCAAAGATGAGTTGGTTGAGAAATTGAGATTTTGCTTCTGGAATCCGTATCTTGCTCCATTGGTCTATATGCCTGTTCTTGTACCAATACCAGGCAGTTTTGATTATTGCAGCCTTACAGTAAAGTCTGAAGTCTGGAAGTGTGATACCTCTTGATTTTTTTCTTTTGCTAAGGATTGTTTTGGCTATTCGTGGTTTCCATATGAATTTCTGTATTTCCGAGTCTGAGAAGAATGATGCTGGTAATTTAACGGGTATTGCGTTGAATCTGTAGATTGCCTTGGGTAGGATGGACATCTTATCAATGTTGACTCTTCCAACCTATGAGCATGGAATATTTTTCCATCTGTTTGTGTCATCTTTGATTTCCTTGAGCAGTGTTTTGTAGTTTTCGCTGTAAAGGTCTTTCAAGTCACTGGTTAGAAAGATGCCGAGGTATTTCATTTTTTTTGTTGTTGCTATTGTGGATGGGATTGTGCTTTATATTTGGTTCTCTGCTTGTTTGTTATTGGTGTATAAGAATGTGACTGTCAGCCGGGCTCGGTGGCTCAGCCTGTAATCCCAGCACTTTGGGAGGCCAAGGCGAGTGGATTGCCTGAGCTCACATGTTTGAGACCAGCATGGGCAACTTGGTGAGACCTCGTCTCTACAACAAAACAAAAAATTAGCCGGGTGTGGTAGCGTGCACCTGTAGTTTCGGCTACTTGGAAGGTTAAAGTGGAAGGATCTCAGGGGCCCAGCAGGTCAACGCTGGAGTGGCCGTGAGTGTGCCACGGCATTCCAGCCTGGGTGACAGAGTGAGACTCCAATTCAAAAAAAAAAAAAAAAGAATGTGACTCTTTTACATGTTGATTTTGTACCCTAAGACTTTGCCAAAGTCCTTTATCAGTGCAAGAAAATTTTTGACAGATTATCTTGGATTTTCGAGGTACAGGATCATATCATCAGCAAAGCAGGATAACGCGACTTCCTCTTTTCCTATTTGGCTACTCCTGATTTCCTTCTCGTGTCTGATCGCTCTAGCTAGGACTTCCAACACTATGTTGAACAGGAGAGGTGAGAATGGGCAGCCTTGTCTTGTTCTGGTTTCAGAGGAAATGCTTCCAATTTTTGTCCATTACCCCACATCTTTAAAATAAATATGTAATTAATTAATTGATTAATTAATTATTAAAATAATTAATTACTTAATTTAAAAAATAATTAATTTTTTTAAAGAATGGCATCTAATTCCTTTCCCAAACAACTACCTCTGGAGCCCCAGATGACACTGGCAGTCACAGCAGTGAGGGAGGGGTGAGGGAGGGGTTTCCCTCACAGCAGTCAATTCTCCATCCAGTTGTCCCTATGCCAAAATCCAGCACCTCCCATACTCACTATAGAGTTTCTAAAGATTAAAATGTCATATCCCCAACAGAGTAACACAAAGAATTTCGCTTTGCAAAAAGGACCATCTGAAATTAGGCCTAGATGGACATGGTGGCTCACACCTGTAATCCCAGCACTTTGGGAGGCTGAGGTGGGAGTATTGCTTGAGTCCAGGAGTCCAAGGCTGCACTCCAGCCTGGGCAACAGTGAGACTCCAACTCAAAAAAAATGAAAATTATCTGGTCATAGTGGCATGTACTTGTAGTCCCAGTTACTTGGGAGGCTGAGGCAGGAGAATTACTTGAGCCCAGGAGTTCAAGGCTTCAGTGAGCCGTGATTGTCACTGCACTTCAATGTGGGTGAGAGAGTGAGACCCTGACTTGAAACAAACAATAATGAAATTAGGCCTAGAGAGCAAAAACTCTGTCCTAACACAGCAGGACACAGTGGCCCTGACCATCAAGTTAGCCTAACTGGAGGCTAGAGGTGCTCCCCAGGGACCAGTGACGGGAACAGACCGCATGTGCTATTAGCTTGCTTTCACCCTGGCCTCAGCATCCTGCAATGGTAATGGTTCTCTGGAAATTACAGAATTGACTGGATTATTTTTTCTTTGAGACCCACAGGAGGAACAGGGATTTTTCTATCTGCTTGCATGATTCTGTTACGAATTAGTATATTAAAATATTATGAGGAGGATAAAGTGCTCCAAGCCTTAATTTGAAACTCTTCAGTGACTCTGCTCTCTTAGAAGAAAAAAGACAAGTGGCCGGGTGCAGTGGCTCATGCCCGTCATCCCAGCACTTTGGGAGGCCAAGGTGAGAGGATTGCCTGAGCCCAGGGGCTACATACTAGCCTGGGCAACTTAGCAAGACTTGTCTCTACAATAAATTGAAAAATTAGCCAGGCGTGGTGGCACACACATATGGTTCCAATTACTTGGAAGGCTGAGATGGAAGGATCCCCTGAACCCAGCAGGTTGAGGCTGTGGTGGTTGTGAGTGTGCCACTGCACTCTAGTCTGGGCAACAGAGTGAGACTCCGACTTTAAAAAAAGAAAAAGAAAAAGGAAAGAAAGAACCAGGCAAACGTGTTCTTTGGGACCCTCAAATTTCAACTGTGTGTGACAGGCACAGGTTATGTTTTATTGTCTGGTAAGAGGACAAAATGTGGGGAGGTTTTATGAGACCCAAATTACCATGAACATTTACTGCACATGCTATTAAATTTGTACCTCGAATCTTCCAAATGCCAGCCCTTGTTTTTTTTCCTGGACCAATGCCTGGCTCCCCACTGAACTCCAGCGCCATATGGGTTGGGCAAATCTGTGGAGAATTTTCTGCCGAATGTCCTGTCCCTGCCTGCAGTGAGAGGAGACAAGTGGGTCTCTGCTCTGAGGGGAAAGGACCCTTCCTGAGTGGGCATCTCCATGAGGGAAAGTCCTGCGGTGGAGGGTCATGCCTTGTCCTGCCAGCAGCTGAGGGCTGGTATCAGACCCAGCTCTCCCATGAGACGAGAGCTTCCAGAATTCTAGCCTTCTGATCAAACTCATCCATCCAGTCTAGGAGGAGCTTGGTAGGACTCCCAAGAGACATTTCTCCAGCACTAATGAACTGCTCCTTCATTCGTCAGGGTTTTTCTTGGTGATATGGGTTGAATTGTGCCCACCCCAAAAAAGATATGTGCAAATCCTAACACACAGCACTTCAGAATGTGACCTGATTTGGAGGCAGGGTCTTCACAAAGATAATCAAGTTGAAGTGAGGTCATTAGGGTGGGTTCTAATCCAATAGGACTGGTGTCTTTGTAAAAAGTGATACGGATTTTTTCAGGTCAGCCTGGGTTTTGAGAGTGTCAGCTCAGCGGGTCAGCCAGCCTATCCCTATGAGTGTTAGCTCTAATGGGCTGACAAGCCACGCCCTGAGAGTGTTGCAGCCCCCAGAAGCATCTCAGCTTTGGTGACTCGGCTTCTGCCAGCAGCTCTCCGGGTTCAGCTAGCTGTGTCAGCTGGCAAGCCAGCCTCCAGGTTATGTGGCTCTTTGGCTCCGACGATCTTCTGCAGCTCGCATGATCTGCAGCTCCAGTGATCTTCAGCTCTTCAGCTTGCGGTTGTCTCCTGCCCAGGAGGAATGAGAGAGACAGATAGCCAGAAAGTGAGAAAGAAGGATTTATTGAGAGGACAGAAAAGCTCCCACAGCAGGAGAGGACCCCAGGGTGGTGCTGATTTGGAGCTGAAACCTGGTGCTTATATAGCCCTAAGACTGAGCTGATTGGCTAGTACTAGCTGTGAGCCTATTTGTTGGCACCAGCTATGCATATTGTTCAGTACTAAGGACCAATTGGCAGGAGTTAGGGGCCGTGGCAGCGAGCTGATTGGTTGTTTTTCTATCCCAGCAGTAAGCACTTAAGCTCTAGCCTGAGAGACTTGTTGGGGGCTTATTTACCAACGCAAGTGAGGCCGGATGTTTGCTATGGGGGACCCGCCCTGTCTGGCTGCCTAGTTTTTCTCTGGCTATCTCCTCTCTCAAAAGGACATGCTGGGACACAGAGACAGACACGCCTGTAATCCCAGCACTTTAGGAGGTTGAGGCGGGAGGATTGCTTGAGCCCAGGAATTGGAGACCAGCGTGGGCAACATAGCAACACCCTGTCTCTACAAAAAATTTAAAAATTACCTGAGTGTAGTGGTGCATCTGTAGTCCCAGCTACTTGGGAGGCTGAAGAGAAAGGATTGCTTGAATCCAGGAGTTCGAGGCTGCAGTAAGCTGTGATCTCTCTCTAGGCCTAATTTCATTTGTTTGTTTCAAGTCAGGGTCTCAGTCTGTCTCCCAGAGAGACCATATAAGAGACACCAAAGAAGGCCATATAGGAGCTGAGGGGAGAGGCCTAGAACAGTCTTCCCTCACAGCCCCCAGAAGGAACCAACCCTGCTGATATCTCACCTCAGACTCCCAGCCTCCACAGCTGTGAGACAATAGGTCTCTGTGGTTTAAGTCTCCTCGTTTATGGTACTTCGTTACACGGTCCCAGCACACTAATACAGTGGCCTCCTCTCTTCAAAGACCCAGTAGGTCAGGACCATGGAGGAGCATATCTGCATCTGAGCCGGGATTCCACAGGGGAGTCAGGGAGACGAGCTCAACAGGGACCAAGCAGTGCTGTCAGGAATATTATAATGGATTTGGTTCCTTATAAGTGATTGAATCCCTTGGCCCGGAATCTAAATGTAATGGAAGCATTCTCTGTGTGTGTGTGAATGTCCCATAGGACATGGGCATGAAATGGTTACCCAGAAGTGCAGACCCCAAGAGACCCTGCAAGGCCTTGTTCAAGGCGGTGCACAGGTATCATGACTTCCATGTTTCTGCCCAGCAGGACAGGTCCTATTCAGCGTGCACCCCAACCAAAAGTAAATTTCCCTCCCAAAATAGTGAAATACAGGCTTGTCTACAAAATAAATTAATATGAAAACAGTGAGCTCCTCAGAAGAAAAGGTTCTACGGGCCATAAAGGGCAACCGCCCTAGCTGAATGCCATGATGTAAACAATCAGTGGTTTCTTTTAAAAATCTGTTGAGAAAACAAATGACAAAAAGGAAAAAAAAAAAGTCACAGACAAAGTTGCACTTACGTTTACCTGAAACAAAACAGAGAGAAGTAGGACTTTAAAGAACCAGCTGGGTTTTTACAAATGGAATGAAATAGAGAGACAGATATTAAAATGAGTCCCTTTCCCAATGAGGTCATCCTACATTCTCTTTTTTCTCCCACAACCTTTTCCCTTCTCCCTCCACCTAAATCCATTCCTAACTAAGGTTGTTAGAAAAAATACATGACACCTAGTCAAATCTGAATTTCACAAAAACAAGGAATACGTCCTCAAAGTATAAGTATATCCCAAATATTTCATGGGACATGCTTGTTTATCTGACATTCTCATTTACCAGGGCATCTTTTTTCTCGTGTGTGCAGAATCTGGCAACCCTCTTCCTGGCCCCAAAGCAAGTTCCAGGCTGAGTTCACCTGGGCCCAGGCTCACCTGGACACCCCCTTGAGGCAACGAATGCAGCCGTTTCCACCCCCGTGGTGGGGACTGGGGTAGGCCTGGGCCTGGAGACAGTGGGGACCCCCTTAGGAGGCCAGGCGCCAGCTCTCTCCACCATAAGAAATGCGACCGTGACCCCGTTTTGCGTCTCGGGGCCCAAGGAGAAGCTTCTGGGTCCTGGGGGAGGGCCACGGGGAGGTAGTCGGGACTCCAGGTCTAGCTCAGAGGATGCCTGAGGCCACCCTGAGCTCCGGAGTGGCTGCGAGGGGGTCAGGGGAACTGAGGGGACCACAACAATGCTCTAGTCACACCGGCAGGGCCGCGGGACTCCAAGAAGCGGGACTGGACTCCCCGGTCCTTGGTCAGCCTGGGACTGGCCCTCCTCGGCCACCTCGCGCCGCCTGGTGGCCACAGATGGAGGCACCGCTCAATCGTTTCTCCCGCGGCTGCTTGTCTGAACCATGGGGACGGAGCGCCTGGACTCGAGACAGTGACGACCGGATCCCTGGGGGAGTTAGGGCAGGGAAGAAGACAGTGGCCGTCTCTATGGAAGACAGCGCTTTCAGGATCTTCATGGACAAAGTAGGCACAGTTGTAAGTCCCACGAAGCCTCTACCTGATCACCCAGTTCTGGTTGCAGAACTGAGCCTCTGGTGAATGTCCCCCAGGAAGAGCCCCACAGTGCCTGAAAGCATGTTTGCTAACTCTGTTAGCCATTAGGAAACGCAATGCTTTCCTGGCCCTGCCACTTAGCCACCCGCGATAGGGAAATCTCACCTTTTCAAAGATAAGACTTGTCAAACTGTAAAAAAACAAAAAACAGGCAAGCATCTTAGCAGTGATAAAAGTCCTCAGAACTCGCTGCTAACAAAAGACAAAAGGATCAGGGTCTTAGGTCTTGGTTTACATCATCCACACAATGATTTCATCCTCTTTTCCCTTCCCACAATGCTGTGGGAACGTCCCCTAAGATGCGGAAGAATCCAGAGGCGGGTGTTCTGAGCGAAACCAAGGGCAAGAGTTGTCCTGCCCGCACATGGCTCTCCCCTTCCTCCCCGCCCTAAGCAGGTGAAGGGCAGAGAGGTCAAAGCCAGCACTGTATTCATGATGGCTAATTTTGTCAATTGGGCCAAGCCGAGGTACCCAGATATTTGGTCAAACACTGGTCTGGATGTTGCTGTGAAAGTCTTTATTAGATGAGAATAACATCTAACCCATAAATGACCCTCCATAATGTGGGTGAGCTATTGCTTGAAGGTGGGGTCTGGGCTTCTGGCGAGCCCTTTCCCTTCCAGTAGTGGACACGGTACCAACAGGTGGCTGTGCATCCTTTATCCCCCTCCCTCTATCCCCCCAGCAGGACCCTTGTGTTTGTGTGCTCAGTGTTTAGTGCCCGCTTATGAGTGAGAAATGCATGCATATATGCACCAGCAGAAATGTCCAAGAATGTTCACAGAAACCAATCAACTTTCATTCCCAGCCAACAAACAAACAAAAAACAAGCCTTATCAACCCCCAGTTCCTAGCTTTTCACCACTAAACACTTCTTCATTGTCCTTCCCTCTCCGGTGTTGGAGAGGTGGATCCACCTTCTTTCTCTGATTTACCTTCTAAATAAACTTTTCCAACCTACTCCGTGCAATTCTTTGCATCTTTCCTGGTGCACCTACCTAACACTGGTGAGCTTGTCATGACATCTCATTGTGGTTTGAATTTGCACTTCCCTAATGGATAAAGAGCTTGAAACGCTTTTCATGTATTTCTTGGCCATTAGGATATCCTGTCTTGTGAAGCAGACATGGAGCTGTAGCACCCAGACCCTCCTTTACGAAGGACTTGCAGCCCAGCGGTGAGGAGTGTGGTCCACAGACAGTCTGTGTCTCCTTAGAGATCTGCCTCAACCACAGAGAACTACTTTGTCCAAGGTCATGATCTTCCTGGGGGAGGCCACGCTTTGAGCCGGGGAAGGCCGACACACAACCATTTCAGCTCAAATGGGACAGACTGATTAGCAAAATTCTGAGCCCCTGCCAGGTTGGCCCAGGCTTTGCTAAGCTATATCAGGGTTCAACTCCTCTCTCCGCTCAATCCTGCTTCCTCCCCCTTTGTTCATAGCAAACATCTTGATTCCTAGTAAACATCTTACACCACAAACTCCTTCCCAGGAGTTTACTGAAGAACCCCGTCTGCCACATGAAAGTCCTTTTTTGTCTACTGCCCGTTTTCCTATTGAGTTGTGTGCTTTTTTTTTTTTTTTGTGCCAATTTGCAGCTTTTTGCTTAGTGTCACTACAAGTCCTTTTTCAATGACATGTGTGGCAAATATTGTTCTCCCACTCTGTGGTTTGCCTTTTTTCATCGTGTCTCTGAAGAACAGAAGGTCTTCATTTGGATGTAATTCAATTTATCAATTTCTGTCCTTTTTAGAAATGCTCTTTGTGTCTTGTTGAAGAAATCTTTTCCCATCCTGGGGTTATAAATATATTCTCCTATGCTGTACTCTTAAAGTTTTTATTGTTTTGCCTTTCAAATTTAGATTTATATACCACCTGGAATTGTTGTGTGAGGCATGAGATGGGAGCTGTGTATCCTTTTTTCCCCCAAATGAATCCCCTGTAGCCCTAGCACTGTATTTCAAAAACGCCTCTTTTCTCCCCCGGTTCTGCAATGCCAACCTGTCACACATGTCAGGTGTATGTGTGTGTCCTCAAACGTGGGTCTGTTTTTGGGTTTCCATTTTTTTATCACTGGCCTATTTGTCTGCTCTAGTCCCAATACCACACTATTTCCCATTCTTTCCCCCCCAATTTTAAAAATTGTGGTAAGATACACAAAATTGACCATCTAACCTTTTTTTTTTTTTTTTGAGTCAGAGTCTCACTCTGTCACACAGGCTGGAGTGCAGTGGCACACTCATGGCCACACCAGTGTTGACCCGCTAGGCTAGGCAATCCTTCCACCTCAGCCTTCCAAGTAGCCAGAACTACAGGCACGTGCTACCATGGTTGGCTAATTTTCTTGATATATTGTAGAGATGAGGTCTTCCCAAGTTGTCCAGGCTGGTCTTGAACCCCTGGGCTCAGGCAGTCCTCTCATCTCAGTCCCCCAAAGTGCTGAGATTACAGGTTTGAGCCACCGCACTGAGCCATCTGACCATTTTGAAGAGTACTGTTTAGTGGATTTAAATTCAGTCATAATATTGTATATCCATTCCCAGAACTTTTTCATCTTGTATAACTGAAACTCTATACCTATTAAACACAGCCTCCCAATTCCTCCACCCAGCCCCAAAACCATCATGCTACTTTCTGTCTCTCTGATTCTGACTACTCTAAGACCTCTACATATTGAAGTAGAATCACACGATATTTGTCTTTTTATGACTGGCATATTAATTTGGCATGATGTTTAGCATAACGTCCTCAAGGTTCATTAGTGTTTTAACATAGCTCATAATTTCTTCATTTTTAAGGCTGAATACTATTTCATCATATGTATACGTCACATTTTGCTTTATCCGTTCATCCGTCAATGGACACTTGGGTCGCTCTACATTCTAGCTATTTCAAATAATGTTTCTATGAAGAGGGTGTACCAATATCTCCTCAGACCCTGCTTTCAGTTCTTTCAGATTTATGATCCAGTAGTGTTGCTGGATCATATGGAAATTCTATTTTTAATATTTTGAGGAACTTTCATAGTTTTTCATAACAGGTGCACCATTTTACATTCCCACCAACAGTGCACAAAGATTCCAACTTTTCCACATCTTCGCCAACACCTGTTATTTTCTAGGGTTTTTTAAATAGTAGCCATTCTGTTGGGTGGCATAGTATCTCTTTGTAATTTTGATTTGCATTTCCTTCATTATTAGTGATGTTGAACATATTTTCATGTGCTTATTGGCCATCTGTATATCTTCTTTGGAGCAATTTCTACTCAAGTCCTTTGCCCATTTTTGAATCAGGTGAGTTTTGCTGTTGTTGTTGTGAATTTTAGGGGTTTATATATTCTGGATATTAATTCCTTATCAGATACATGATTTGCAAATATTTTCTCCCATTCTGTGAGTTGTCTTTTTGTTCTCTTGATAGTGTCTGTTGATACACAAAATGTTTTAATTTCATGAAGTCCAATCTACTTTTTATTGTATTGCCTGTGCCTTTTATGTCATATCCAAGAAATCATTGTCAAATCTATCATAAGGCTTTTGCCCTACGTTTTCTTCTAAAAGCTTTATAGTTTTGTGTCTTAATTTAGGTCTTGGACCCATTTTGAGTTAAATTTTATAGATGGTCTTAGGTAGGGTTCAACTGTATTCTTTGACTTGTGAATATCCAGTTTTCCCATCACCATTTGTTAAAAAGATTGTCCACTCTCCATTGAATAATCTTGGCACCTACATCAAAAATCATTTTACCATGTATGCAAGGGTTGATTTCTGGGCTCTTTATTCTGTTCCATTGGTCTTTATGCCAGTACCACAATGTTTGATTTTATAGCTTCTTGTATGTTTTCAAATCAGGAATTATGAATCCTCTAGCTTTGTTCTTTCTCCAGACTGTTTTGGCTATTCGGGATCCCTTGAAATTCCATATGAATTTTAAGATTTTTTTTTCTATTCCAGCCAAAAACATCATTGAGATTTTGATAGAGACTGCACTGAATCTGTAGATCACTTTGGATAGTATTGACATCATAACTGCAATTATTAAGTCTTTCAATTCATGAACATGGGATTTGTTTCTATGTATTTATTTGTATCTTCAATTTCTTATAGCAATGTTTTATAGCTTTTATTGTACAAGTCTCTCATCTCTTTGGTTAAGCTAATGCCTAAGTATTTTATTCTTTTTGATGCTATTATGAATATAATTGTTTTGGGGATTTCCTTTTCAGATTGTTCATTGTTAGTGAACAGAAATGCAACTGATATTTTCTGTGCTGACTTTTATCCTGCTTCCTTACTGAAATCATTTATCACTGCTAACAGTTTTTGTTTTCTTTTTGTGTGTGGAATCTTTAGGGTTTCAGCATATAAGGTCATATCATCTGTGAACAGAGATAATTTTACTTCTTCCTTTCTAATGTGGATGCTTTTTATTTCTTTTTCTTGCCTTGTTGCTGTGGCTAGAACTTCCAATACTATGTTAAAAAGAAGTGGTGAAAGTGGGCATCTTTACCTTGTTTTTGATCTTAGAGAAAAAGCTTTCATTTTCACCATTGAGTATTATGTTCACTGTGTATTTTTTAATGTATGACTTTTTTCAGTGCTCACTCTCTTTTAATCACACTTGTAGCGGGGTTTTGTCCCCAGCTGCTTCACTGAAACTGATCTTATATAGATCAACAACCCCTCCTCCTGGCAGATCCAGCGGTCATTTCTCAGCCCTCAATTTACTTTTCAGCAGCAGTTGACACCAGGGACAGTCCCTTCTCCTTGACACTTTCTTCACTTGGCTTCCAGGAAACCCTATTTTTCAGTTTTTCTACTGCCTCAGTTTGCTCCTTCTCAGGCTCCTCCACTATTTCCTCCTCCTCCTCCCTGCAACCTCACAATGTTCCTCCTTCTCAGACTCAGACCTCCCTACACATCTTTCTGTGATTATTTCATTCAATGTGCAAATGTCATTTAACCCCAAATTTCTATTTCTAGCCAGACCTTGTTCTCGGTGTCAAGAGTCACACATCCAGCTATCTACCTTTTTCATTTGAAGAATCTCAAACTAACATGTCCACGACAGAGCTTCTAATCTTGTCCCCAAAACCTGCTCCACATCCTTCCTACACCTCCTCAGCTGATGGCAACTCCATTCTTCTAGCTGTTCAGGCCCAAAACCTTGGAGGCATCCTTATTTCTTTCTCTCAGAACAACACAAGGTAATCATGCTCAAGGTAGGGGGAGGACATATTGCTTTCCTCAAGACAATTGCCTAGAACTGTAACACTTGATTCTTAGATTGAGAAGGATCTTAAAGGTCCCTTCATCCTTTTTGCTCACATGGATTCAGTCATCCTCAAATCCCACATATCTAGGTGGGATTTGAGGATGGCAATAGGATCTCATTTTAACATAGCCTGGGAGCTCTGAGATGGAGAGGAGGATCTCACTCAAGTATAACCACAGGCACACTGTCCGAGACCTTTAGTGACTGTGGGAGGCTGTGATACAGCAGGTGGTCATGCTAGACCTGACCCTGCCAGTTTCCACCTTATTGAGGGCTGTGCATGTGTGTTGGCTTCCTTGCTGGCCTCCCTAAGTGGGAAGATAGAGAATGAGGGTAGTGGAATGGGGTGCAGCACCCTGCAGGGAAAGATGCCTGGGTTCCAGCTCCAGTTCACTGGCTGTGCCAAGTCACTTCTCTTCTCTGGGTCTTCGTTTCTCCATTCCTCCCTCACATCAATGTCTGACCCTCTGTAAGCACGACAGGGAGTGCAATTTGCTCCAAATCACTGCTGCAGAGAGGGCGCCCCATAAATGCTCAGCACTTACACACATGCTTTCATTAACTTCCCATGACGGTGTCGCCCATGGAGGGAACTCCAAAACTAAAGCTGCAGGGGTTTTGTTTCCATCCCTACATTCCAGCTTTGCCTATAAGAGGCTGTGGAGGGGTTTAGAAGGAAGGGCCTTACGGTCATTTCTGGAACTCCATTCTATCAGATTAGAAGGACCCCACTACCAAGTGCAAGGAAATTTTAGAAATCATACTGAGTGAGGTGGAGGAAGGCCTTTTTCTTAACGATGTTCTTTTCCTACTCTAAAAAGAATACCTGTTAGCACACCGAAACATTCAAAATCCTAGTCAAAACTCAGTCTTACTATTACCAAACTTAAACTTCATCTAAAACGTGCTGTTCCCGAAGTGTCACTCCTGACACTTGGTGAGATACCCTGTCATTAAGCCAACAGACTTGAAAGATGTGGGGGTTTTCAGTGTATAAAGAAATAATGCTGTGGATCATAACATACAGTTTCATCTCTCCTCCTCAAAAGCACTTTGCCGATAATCACATTAATCCTTATAATTTCCATGACAATAGACTCAGATCAGCGTTTTGTGAGCAGGGGTGGGTAGGTGGGGCGAATTCTCCTTGGGATCGTGGGAAAGAGAGTGACTGCAGCGTTGTGAGGCAGGAGCTGGCTGGGGGACAGCAGCGACTCTGAGGCACTTGAAAGGGCTGCCTTGCCGCCTTTCAACTTGGCCCACCTCTCCTGGCTCGCCCCCTTCTCTTCCTCTAATAGGTGTTGTCATGTCAAGATGAGGAACAGTAAGCTTTTGGAGGAATTTACAACGGGACATAGAGCATAGCCAGTGACTGGAGTCCCAAGAATGTGGCAAAGAATCAAGAAATAAGAAGTCTGCAGACACTCTGGATGCGATTATAAAGCAAGCAGACTCGCTGAACAAAGACACAGACGCAAGCTAACGCATGGAGACCAGGGAGACTGGCGTCATCTCAGTAATACTGCTGGATGCCACCCTGGGGGTCCTCAGGCCTGGTTGAAACGAGCAGGATTTCTAAAGTCTCTCACTGAATTTTAGTCACATCCCTTATTTTTTTTATCAAGTTTGATCACCTTCCTTATTCCTTGCATCATCTCTAAATGACTCTTTGTAATTAAATACACACACACAAAATCTCTCCTCAAAGGATACCTGGGTACCAGTAAGACTGTTCAGAATATTTCAGATTCCTGTTACTTCAACCAAAGGTCTAATGACTTCCTGGGCTTTGGCAGCATTATTTGGAAAAAGAATATCACTAAAAGAATAGCAACTATTCTACAACGATCCAGGCTCTCTTGGAGACAGATGTTCAGTTTGGAAGGTAAGGGTGTGGGTTTTGTTTGGGGGGGTTGTTTGTCTGTTTGAGATGGACACAGGGAACAGCATCAGAGGGTCCCCCTTCAAGAAAGAGGGCAGGTCTGTTTGCTGCCCAGGATGGTGAAGATTGGCCAGGTTTGCGGCAGACCCCTTATAAGATGCAGTCTCCCAAGCGCGGAGTTTCTCGGCTGTGACACGAACCCACTGCCTGTGTAACTGCACATCACCTTCACGGAACCTGGCTGACTAGAACAGACAGGAGACGAGTGGCTCATCCCGCTAGCTATTCCTCTACCTGGGAATCCCCCATCTCCTTCCAGTGCCCAGGACACTAGCAGGTTAACTTGTTAGCTTGCTTGGGAAAATTTCAGACCCTCCATCATGGTTGACACCAACCATGGAAGAAATTTCCATTTTGTAGAGTTAAAGAATGTCTGTGTCCTGACGCTTACATCTCTCAAGCACACAATCTAATGCAATTCTAGCACAATAAATAAATATGGTTGTCTTCTGGAGCTTGTAGCAAAGAGATGTTTTCAGTCACAAACCTACAAGCAAAGTCAACGTATTCAAGGACACGTGCAAGAAAAACAAAGGTTAGGAAGGAATACAAAGATTAAAGGTGAAGAAGGTAACCCTAGAAGGTGCAGACAGCAGTACATTACAAAGTGTTTCTTTAATCTTAGTTTTTAGTCTCACAAACTAAACCATTCTTTGTTAAAGATAATTATCGCCCTAACGCCCTCTACTGGAACAAGGCAGAAAAACACAGAGCAACAGAGGTTACTCTATGGAATCTGTTCATGCCCAAGTCGTGTCCAACTACTGCCATCATCCAGATTTTCAAGTGTAAACCTCAGGTGTTCTGACAGGTAAGAAGGACACAGTTCCCTCTGTGTACTCTGGCTGGTAGGCTAATTCTGAACAAGCTAGTGCTGAAAAGAGAGTGGCCAGTCCTTCCCCTGCTCACCTTTAATTTGTAGCAGCCACTGATTGCCAGGACCAACAGACCGTCATCGCCTTTGCCCAAAGTCCTAGCACACCAGCCCCAGCACTTCTGCCCCACCTCACCTGTACCACTCACATTTCATAGACAACAGCTGTTTAGAACTCTCCTCTACTCAGCACCACACCAAAAAAGTATCACTTTGCTCTTGGGGACTACAGTAGGGCTGGAGAGAGAAAAAGCCCACCCTTCAGTTCCAGAGTATATCACTTTATGATCTCCAGGGGTGAGTGCCACAGGCCCAAACCTTCAGCCTAGCTTAAATGTCACCCTCTCATTACCACAAAGCAGTGATGCCCAAATGTCATGGTCATGCACCCAAATAAGAAAAAAAAATATACTGCACCAATAAATGTAGTATTTATTTATAAATAAGTGTACAATTGTACAATATATTATGTACATTATAAAACACACAAAAATAGAAATTTAAAAGGATGAGATTAAATACAAATAATCATTTTCACACTCTCAATGGATCGATCATCTCCATACCCCTGGGATGTATACACCCCTACCTGAAACAAAAGCCCTAAAGCATGTCAATGATTGTTGTTATTTGGGTTTTTAGCTCGTTACAGAAAAATGTACAAGATCACACTTTTAAGTTTTGCAAAATAGCCCTAGCATCAAGTTTAAACAGATGAAGATGCTTGGTGCTAACGTCTTGAGACATACTTGGACTAATCACTACAAGCTGATGAAATGTTATGGTATGGTTCACTGATAGTTATTTCACTTTAAGGCAGACTACAGAGGGAATTTTATGGAGTTGCATCAGAATATTTGGGGGGGATGCTTTTAAAAAAATCTAAAATAAAAAAATGAAGATTTGCCTATTTTTTTTTTAAAAGGCAACAAATTAAATAGCTAGTTCCTAAAAGAATAATTCCTCTGCCTACAGTGGAAAGATTTAAGAAAAAAATGGCATTCCAAAAAGTGGCCAAGGCAAATGGATTAAAGTGGATTGCCACTTATTTGCCTGACCCAATACCAGCAAGTTCTTAAAGCACATTTTTTTAACCTTGATACCTCCAGTAATTAATCACATAAAAACAGAGTAAATTTGATGAATGACAAATACCCGCCCAAAAATCATGTTCGGTGCTGAATTAGATTTAAAATAAGAATTGTTACTAATGAACACTCCAGTAGATGGTTTGAATTGGCTGAAGCAAGTAGCTGAATAAGCCTTGTGGTCAGTAACGCACCCAGAGACCCTCATGAGTCCCTCTCTCCCGATTTCTCCATCAGTTGCTTGACCTCCAAGCCCCATCGGCTTCTCTCAGGGCAGGGCCTGGGCTTTCTACCATATGGTGGAACTACCAGGACAGCTGGACAGGCCCAGCCCTCTCCACCCCCAGGGCAGGCCTGGAGAAGCAAAGTACACAGCTCTGTTCTTCACAAAGAAAACATATTCATAAAAATTTAAAAGGAGGCCGGGCTCGGTAGCTCACCTGTAATCCCAGCGCTTTGGGAGGCTGAGGTGAGTGGATTGCCTGAGCCTGTGGGTTCGAGACCCACACAGGCAACTTGGTGAGATCTCATCTCTACAATAAATCAAAAATTAGCTGGGCGTGGTAGCACATGCCTGTAGTTCTGGCTACTTGGAAGGCTGAGGTGGAAGGATCGCGGAGCCCAGCAGGTCGAGGCTGCGGTGGCCGGGAGCGTGCCACTGCACTCCAGTCTGGGCAACGGAGTGAGACTCCAACTCAAAAAACAAAAAC
The DNA here is from genome assembly GCA_963574415.1 of Tarsius wallacei. NCBI lineage: Eukaryota > Metazoa > Chordata > Mammalia > Primates > Tarsiidae > Tarsius > Tarsius wallacei. The sequence continues at coordinate 25,207 of CAUYQG010223901.1, read as the reverse complement.
AAAAACAAAAAAACCAAAAATTTAAAAGGAGATGAACATCCGAATGACTTTCAGACTGAGATGTCCACAAGGAAAATACATCAGGGCCTCAAGCTTTATAATGCTAAAATTCACAGTTGCAGTAACAAAATCTCCTCATGGAAGGCTGTATTTTGTTTTAATCAATTTAGAGATAAAACTCTTACTCAACTTAAGTAACTTAGTTTCATAAATAACCAATATCATTTTGTATATACACACTGGCTACTCAACTGCTGACACAATATCCCTGTTTCTTGATAGGAAGATTATGGAAACTCCACTTAAATTTTCATTAGATTAAATGCAAAGTAGGCTGAATTATCTCACTGCAAAGAAAGAAAGAAGGGATGCGAAGCTCAGCAACTTGCTGGAGAAACAGACCCACGAACCAGAGGCTCAGTTCTTTCACTATTGCAGCATGTAACAAGGTTACTGCAAGTGTTCATCAGGGAACGTCTATTTTATTTGGTCATTAAGCATATACACATCACACCAAGAGCAAAGGAAAACAGAAAGGTGGCATTTTCTAATGCTGAGGTGACGCTGTTTTTTAAGCACTGTGGTGAGTTACTAGGTTGTGATATCATCCTTTCCAGAGTCTTAAGACCAGAAAGAAGCCAGTTATCCAAATGAACTTACAAAGCCTCTTTAAGGCAAACAGCCACTAGAAAAGAAATACTTTCCTTGAAAAGTGCCTTTCAAAAAAACTAGGAAATGTATATACTATATACATTGTTGTGTTTCCTTGCCCACTTTCCCTGACTGCAAGCCACACGTAAGTTTTCTCTAAGCTCTCCTCTCACTTGACACCAGCTGGCTCACCCCCTGCCACACACTTAGGTGATCCGTAGCCACCTCAGACTCTGGTGCTTTGCAGCAAACCCTGGTTTGAAAATTAAACCCATCCTCTTACTTATAAAATGAAACAAATCCCCAGTGGCACAGGCTCCTGCTTGCCAAGGGTCTCACTAAACTGGCAATCAAGGTTCCAGAGAAATAAGTCTTCTTTGATCATTTGATAGGAAATACTACATCCTAAATTTAGAACCCCCCCCCCCCCAAATTCACATTTTTGTTCATTTTCAAATTTTATTTCCAACTACTGCAGAAACAAAGTACCAGTGGTAAATCTGGACTGATATTGGCAACCTTTTAAGGAAACAAAGTCACAAATTAATATTCCAACAGTACTTTGGCCTGCAGAGATGCTGATAGGAAAGGACAATGACAATCAGTCCTCGAATACTACAGAAGTATGCTTCCTCTATATCTAGTCATAAAGGTATTCCCCTTACCTCAATGATTCATGCTGTACACATTTCTACTCTGTACAAGCACTATCCTTCCAGTTGTATATATGAGGGGGAATCCTCTCACTCCTGGGTTTTTCTACAGCATCAAGAAACAATAGTCACTTCAGCAGTAATGTACAGTATTATCAAAATTTAGTTGAAAAATAAAAGAATGGATTGCCCTACTTATGTCCCTTTTCTGGGAGTAAAAAGACACACACCACTGAAAATGTAGAACGAGTCAAACTTCTATTTTATTGACAGGAGTCCAAAATGAATACAAAAAAACCTCCTTTGCATGTTATACTTACTTTCCTTAAAAGGTTTCTGACAAAGTCAGGTAGATTAAGAGCTAAGAACGTAGTTCAGCTTTTATAGTGAAACTTTTAAAAAAGGTTTAATACATAAGCCACCAATATCAGAGAACATATGGTCCCACCATCACTTTTAGACCTACAGTTCATTAAAAGAATTAGATCCTGCATTGATCTGCTAAGATAGAGGCTTTAAAATGTTTTAAGCCACTAAAAGCCATTTTTATAATCTGTCTGGTAACACTGGGCAATTAAAAAAAAAGGAAAATTCTGAAATGTAGCCCTCTATATCATGTGGAATGTGAGAAAATGCCAACTTATGACCAAGGTAGGTAAAAATAAAAGGTTTAAACCTATGACTGAAGCCGTGATGGTCTTACATCTCTGAAAAATGTCAGTAAATGAATAACAGAGCTTATCAAGAGAGTATAAACTTGACCAAATATTACTTAAAACATATTTGTAGTGTTTATCACTTTAACATTTACTAAAACTAAAGCTGAACAAAGAAAAGTCGCTCATTTATAAATTGTTTCTCATGTACTTTTACTGGGACCATAAATTGATCAGATAATACATAGCCCACACTTCTGGACAGTTATAATAACAAAGGATTTATTATCATCTGCAGATGAAACAAATGCACCATCCCATACTTGAAAGGCTTCAATAAGCCTTAAGCATTCTTCAGATTGTACCAAGGCACCGCCACTGCCTAGCTGTATTATGCACCCATTTCTAGAGTAAAGAAACTAACACCTCCCTCAACATTAGTTCTGTACTGTTTGTTTTATTATACACTTCCAGAACAGCAAAAATTTGCAAATATGTGCCAACACCATGGTCCGTTTATGGTACTGCTTAGTCATCATCTTCCTCTTCCTCCTCTTCTTCCTCAAAGCTGTCTTCAAATCCCTCACTGTCCTCCTGGTCCTCATCGCCTTCTATTGCTGTATCCCACTGTGGGTGATTTTCTGGCACAGGCTTAGCCTCATGAACCTCCAACTAGAAAGAGGAATTAAATGTAGACATCAGAAATTTTGGGAGAAATAATAGAAGAAATACCTGGTAAACAAAAGGTTTTCTTTGACCACACCATCATAAATAAACACATTTTTATGGACGCCACATTCATTTAGAATAGACACTTCATCCCAAAAATAAAACAAGTAAATCTACTAACATGTAAATTTAGTTAAATTTCTCATACAGTTTCATATTTTGATTTCATATAAGCTATACTTTTTATGAATGTATTTCTGTGGCACAAAGAAGTCATAACTGTGATTCTTGAGCAAGAACACTCAGTGAGATCTTAACAGAAGTCTTCTACTAAAGGAACAAAAACTCCAGAGATATCTTATATCCTCCAGACTTGTGAAATAAAATTCTACAGCCAAGAAAAGAATGCGAAACCCTCATGGACAAAGAGAGGCTTGCCTTTATTTTTACAATGCAACAAGACTTTACCACTGTCTCTCTAATACAACAGAATGCTTTTACAAAAAGCTCAAGTGCAACGTAAACAAAGATGGGAGTGTGCTTAATATGGTACTTACAAAAAGTATATGCTCTAAGATGATACAAAATTAGTTTCAGGAACTAATAAACATTTCAATAAAATATAAAGTAAAAATATATGTGCTCTTCTTTTTTTTTTTTTGGAGTTGGGAGTCTCACTCTGTCACCCAGACTGGAGTGCAGTGGCACACTCCCGGTCACTGTAGCCTCGATCTGCTGGGCTCCAGCGATCCTTCCGCCTCAGCCTTCCAAGTAGCTGGAACTATAGGCACGTGCTACCATGCCGCTGATTTTTTATTTATTGTAGAGATGAGGTCTTGCCAAGTTGCCCAGGTGGGTCTAGAACCCGCAAGCTTAGGCAATCCACTCACCTCGGCCTCCCAAAGTGCTGGGATTACAGGCTGAGCCACTGAGCCTGGTCAATATATGTGCTCTTCTAAAGAAAGTAATCCATTTACTGAGGCCCTAATAAAATTATAGCATATTAAAATGTACCAAGAAAGTAGTTTAAATTCAAGATTCCAAGTTGTTATACTGCTTAAAATCGAACTCAACAACTTAAGTTTATTATTGAAAGTCCACCAAAGTGTATCAAAGGTAAAGTAGGAGATGACTTATTTTTCCTTTTATTATTCTACATTTCAAAACTAGAAATGTTTCCCAACTAGAAAACTATGATTATTTATTGAAGTCACCATTCTTACCTTCAGTGGTTTAATCTGATCCAAACCCATATAAGAGTCTGATCTCAGAAACACAGTATACTGATAATTTCCAGGCTTGCCTGGTGCAGGGAACTTCAGTTCTACCTAGAAGATAAAATCAGCACTTAAAAATCTGTATTTTGAGGAGGAAACAACTCACTCCTAAAATTCCTATACCAGAGTATTTAATAGTCAAGTGTTTACTCATATTATACAGAAATTCTAACAAACAGTAACAAAAAACATGTAATATTTGTTACCACATATATACTACACACACAATAGGGTTAATATGTATCTCCACAGTTCAATTAAGCATATTTAAGCAACCAAATTCTATACTGATTATCATCTTAATAACTTAAAGAAATCAGATAGGGTATAAAAGTATACATAAACAAAACAGGAGAGAATTCTTGCCAAATTTTCGTATTTCTAGAATAAATGCTAAATGCCTTAAAAGGTCAGGAAGATATTTTCTTTCGCATCAAATCATAAGCCGGCCCCTCCCTTGGCCTCCACCATGACCCCAACCCCACCTCACCTCCCAAAAACAAAACAAAACAAAATCATAAGCTGTTTGTTACAAACAGTAACAAACTGTTATATATTTCAAGTCCACTTGGACAAAGGAAGAATAAATTTTTTAAAATGGCATCTGGATACTCTAAAGTTTTCAAACAAAATTTATTCAGAAAGTAAATGAGAGAAAGCGAGAGCGAGACAGAGACTGAGAGAGCAAGCAAGCATGCAAGCAAGAGAGGAGATTCACCTCTCCAAGGTAGAGAAGGGGGCAAAATTCAGATTTTATAGCCAAGATTATCTACCAAAATATGCCAGAAAAAAAATTTTTGAAAAAATCACAAAGGAATAATCTTAGTTTTCCCTTTCTAATGATAACACAAAGCTAGAAACAAAAAAGAAAACTTTATAAATCACACCACAAAAAAGTCAAGAAAACAGATGAACATATAGACATTTATATTTCTGCTTTTATAAACAACCATGATAACAAAACAAAGTGGGAAGAAATATTTGCAAACATATCACAAAGGGCTGATTTCTTAACATCAAAAAAAAAATCCCAAACCAATTTAAAAGACACAACAAAAATGAACAATGGTCGCAGACAGGCAAACGTAAAAATATGACTCAAGCCGGGCTCGGTGGCTCAGCCTGTAATCCCGCGCCTTGGGAGGCTGAGGCGAGTGGATTGCCTGAGCCCGCAGGTTCGAGACCCGCCTGGGCAGGCGAAACCTCAACTCTACAATAAATCAAAAAATTAGCCGGGCGTGGTAGCACGCGCCTGTAATTCCAGCTACTCGGAAGGCTGGGGCGGAAGGATCTCCGGAGCCCAGCAGGTCGAGGCTGCGGTGGCCGGAAGCGGCCACTGCACTCCAGTCTGGGCGACGGAGTGAGATGCCAACTCAAAAAAAAAAAAAAAAAATTACTCAAACGCACTGAAGGCATTCAGTTTCATCCTTAATAGAATTAGAAATTAACACTACACTGAATACAATGAACACATTAAAACTGATTCAGATAAGAATCGTCAATATATGCTAAAATGATTGGGTAAAACACTGTTGGTGAACAGGACATTCACACAGGGCCAAAATACCACTCCACAGATTGTGGGGAGAGAAAATATCCTTACAACAGAGAAAAGCCTTAACTAAATGAGTGACCTTAATATCACCAACATAGGGCAAACTGATGTGACATACCCCTGACAAGAAGCACTAAGACATACATCACTAATGAAGTGGGCTTGCCAGATATACTATTTAAGACGAATATGATGAGTGCCAATGAGACAAACTCATAAGTGATATTCTACAAAACACCTTGCTTTTTCTGTTAAAAAAAAAGTCAATAGCATGAATGATTTAAAAAAGAAAAAGGGCCAGGTTTGGTGGCTCAGCCTATAATTCCAGCACTTTGGGAGGCCGAGGCGAGTGGATTGCCTGAACCCACAGGTTCAAGACCAGCCTGGGCAACTTGGCGAGACTTTGTCTCTACAATAAATCAAAAATTAGCCAGGTGTGGTAGTGCGTACCTGTAGTTCCAGCTACTTGGAAGGCTGAGGCTCAAGGATCGCCAGAGCCCAGCGGGTCGATGCTGGGGTAGCCGTGAGTGTATGGTGCCACTGCACTCCAATCTGGGCAAAGGAATGGGACTCCAACTCAAAAAAAAAAAAAAAAAGAAAGAAAGAAAAGAAAAAGGCCAGGTGCGGTGGCTCACGTCTGTAATCCCAGCACTTTGGGAGGCAGAAACGAGGGGGTTGCCTGAGTCCAGAGGTTCGAGACCAGCCTAGGCAACACGGCAAGACTTTGTTTCTACAATAAATAAAAAAAATCAGCCAGGTGTGGTGGCACACACCTGTAGTTCCTACTTGGAAGGCTGAGGCAGAAGGATACCTGAGCCCAGCAGGTGTCTGACTTAAAAAAAAAGAAAGAAAAATTAGAAAATATTTAAAAATTTTTCTCCATAGAGAGAACGAATGAATATCTAAGTATGCACATTGCTCCTCAGCGTGTCTGATGTTTCGAATTTCATTGCTTATTCGAGAGGTGCAAAACAGCATCTCAGTGTTATTTTTCCCTTGGCCTTATATTTTATATAATTGTATATATTTTAATGTTTAAAACCTGTAGAAATGTTGTAAGCACAATATCATGAAACCTCTATAGACCCTTAGCTGCATTTCCTAGTTGTTTACATTTTGCCTTTTTAATGTTTTCTTCTGTTACTGTGTGTGTACACACACAAAACACTTATATGTATGTATTTCTTCATTCTGAACCAATTGAAATACTTGCAGACATTCTGATATGACACCCTTGAATACTTGACATGTACCTCATAAGAATAAGGACCTTCTTCTTAGTCATACAATACTGCTTTTTTTATTTTTGAGTTGGAGTCTCACTCTGTCACCCAGGCTGGAGTGCAATGGCATGATCACGGCCACCGCAGCTTCAACCTACTGGGTTTAGGTGATCCTTCCACCTCAGCATTCCAAATAGCTGAAACTACATGCATGCACCACCACACCCGGCTAATTTTTTAATTTACTGTAGAGATGAGGTCCTGCCAAGTTGCCCAGGCTGGTCTAGAACCTGTGAGCTCAGGCAATCCTCTTACCTTGGCCTCCCAAAGTGCTGGGATTATAGGCATGAGGCACTGCGCCTGGCCTGGGTAGAAGGACACCTGAGCCCAGCAGGTATCTGACTCAAAAAAAAAGAAAGAAAGAAAGAAAGAAAAAGGATAATCTTTTTAGAAAATATTTTTAAAAGAAACAGTATTCTGGACTAAAGTAGCATGACAATCAAATACAGTCTCAGTCTATCGCCCAGGCTGGAGTGCAGTGGCATGCTCACGGCCACCTCAGCATTGACCTGCTGGGTTCTGGCGATCCTTCCGCCTCAGCCTTCCAAGTAGCTGGAACTACAGGCGTGCACTACCACGCTGGGCTAATTTTTCATTTATTGTAGAAATGAGGCCTCGCCAAGTTGCCCGGGCTGTTCTTGATCCCTGGGCTAAGGCAATTCTCTCGCCTCCACCTCCCAAAGTGCTAGGATTACAGGCATGAGCCATCGCACTTGGCAGTTATTAAGATTTTTTGAAAACCGATATATTAAGCACACATCCAATAAGAACAAAAATCATAAATTTCACTAAATTCTGTAGATGAAGAGGAAAGGCATATGTTCTTAGACACTAACAGTAAAAGCTCACATAAACAAGTTTAGGACAAGTTTTTAAAAGGCTGGCCAAGATGCCTACCTTTGGCAAGTATTCATAAATATCCAAAGTACTCACCCTCAAAGACAGCAGAAAACAGTTATAAAATAGGTCACAACAAATAGAATACAATAAGCCAAATATAATAATAAACTGCTTTCTTAAAAAATGATTTTATGAAGCAGCATAATGTAAGATACTACATATTGCTAAAAAGTGAAATAGGCCAGGCCAAGTGGCTCATGCTTATAAACCCAGCACTTTGGGAGGCTGAAGGGGGATGAATGCTTGAGCCCAGGAGTTCAAGACCAGCCTAGGCAACATACCAAGACCTTGTCTCTATACAGAAATCAAAAAAACAGCTGAGCATGGTGGCACATGCCTGTAGTTCCAGGTACTCAGGAGGCTGATGTGGGAGAATCGCCTGAGCCTGGGGGGAGGTCAAGGCTGCAGTGAGCTGTGATCGTGCCACTACATTCCAGCCAGGGTGACAGAGTGAGACCCTGACTCAAAAAACAAAAACTGAAACAATGTCGCATAATTACCTCTTCTGTATCTTTTAGTGTACACACATGATATGGCATAGATACTAATGTCTGCTCCTTTCTATCTGCAATATAAAGCCACCACCATTCTTGTTTTTCCTGGAAAGAAAAAAAAAAGAGAATAAATAATCAGAAAGAACTGGAGAAACACAATTTTGGCCTATATTATTTTAGAGACACTATCCTTGTTTTGTTCATTGCTACACCTTCAGCACTGACAACGTGCCTGGCACAAGATAAGTGTTAACTACACTGCTATAAAGAGCATCTCAGATTCCAAGAGCCTAGTTATACCTTTCACTACATACTATTTTAATAAGTGTGGCATATCTAGTTGAACTCCAAGAAGATTAGGAACAGAAGAAGAGCCAGGCAAAGAAACTGTCACCAGAATGCACACAATGACAGCAGGGAGAAGTGACAGAACAGGAGACAGAAAACCTTCTTTTTTAATTTAGAAGGCCAAACATTCTGAAGTATGCACAGCAACCACTGCTGGATTACAGCACACATCAGTAACTATTTGGTCACCTGTTTAGTAGCACTTGTTTAAGAGTTGGATGGAGAGGATAATCTTTTGACCTAAAATGACTTAAAGATAAATGTTTTGCAGCTTAAAATAAACTCTAGGATGTTCTAAATATTCATTTAGGTGCAGTGGCTCTCGCCTGTAATCTCAGCACTTTGGGAGGCCAAGATCAGCAGACTGTTTGAGCTAAGGAGTTAGAGACCAGCTGGGCAACATAACAAAACCTCATTTCTACAAAAAAAATTTTTTTAATTAGTCAGGCATGCTGGCACACATCTGTAGTCCCGGCTACTCAGGAGGCTGAGATGGAAGGATCACCTGAACCCAGGAAATCGAGGCTGCTGTAAGCCATGATCGTGACATTGCACTTCAGCCTGGGTGACAGAGTGAGACCCAGACTCAAAAGAAACCAAAACAAAAAAATTATTTAACTAAAATATCACTAGACTAGTATAAACTCTCAATTGTCCAAAATGGTTAAAAAAAATAATTTTATTGAAAGTTTGAGAAAATGTTTTTAAACTAAAACTGCTGCTCTATTTTATTTTAAGCATAACATTAAAATGTGGCTTATTATCTTTCTAATAATACCACTCTGAATTCAATTAAAAACTTGTCTGTTTAAATACCTTAGGCTACAAAGCACTGCAACATTAATAATCCTAATAAATAAATAAATCACAAGTGCATGATGATGTGAGCAGTACCTCACAAGAAAATTAAATTCTGTTCCAACCAAGGGCCAGTCATGGTGGCCCATGCCTGTAATCCCAGCACTTTGGGAGACCAAGCAGGAGGATCACTTAAGGTCAGGAATTCAAGACCAACCTGAACAACATGAACAACACAGTGAGACACTGTCTCCAATTAAAAAATAAATAAATAAAAATAACAAGGGTTAGAACTAACACAGTAAGCTTACTTGTACAGATAATGTTTGTCTTTGTGTGTTTTGCATACACACAGTATCTACAAACATAATGGACTCACAGCCAGACAGTATTAATGCCTGGGCTCTGTGGGCCATACAGAGTTTCTGTTGCAGTTACTGATATCTGCCCTTGAGGCATGAAAACAGTGAGTGTGGTTCTAATACAACTTTGTTGAAAACAATGCCTAATTTACAAAAACAGGCAGGGAGTCAGATTTGGCCCGCAGGTTGTAGTTTGACAATATCTGCTTTAAAACCACAAAGACCTACCTTATGTACCCTTAATCCCGTGCTTTGGGAGGCCAAGGAGAGTGAATTGCCTGAGCCCACGGGTTCGAGACCCACCTGGGCAACTTGGTGAGACCTCATCTTTACAATAAATCAAACAAATTAGCCGGGCATGTAGCATGCGCCTGTAGTTCCAGCTACTTGGAAGGCTGAGGCGGAAGGATCGCTGGAGCTCAGCAGATTGAGGCTGCGGTGGCCAGGAGCGGCCACTGCACTCCAGAGTGAGACTCCAACTAAAAAAAAAAAATCTCTTTTTTTCTGTTATACAATCAGTGTCCATTTCTGGGCCATGTTATCAAGATGAACTGAGATAATACTACTAAAACATGTTAGAATGCCTAGCATGTAGAGTGCAATAAATGACAGTTATGATTAATAATGAAATGAGGTACGTCACCTCTTTTAGTTAAGTGATTCCGGCATTTGTCAGAAACAACATTACCACAACATGTAGGTAGTAAAAGCAGCACAGAAATATGTTCAAGAACATGTGTTTCTTCTTCACCTCCCCCACTGAGAAAATGCCTTCCCCTCTATTCTCCCAGGTTGTTTCATTAAAATGAGATTCCTGTGCCTAAACTCTTTGATGCACATGTTAAAAGTGAGACAGATGTCCTGTGAGTTATCTGCACTTTAAACAAAACGTTTTTCTGTTGCGTGAAATTCCCAACCATTCTTAACATATTAAATACAATGAGTTTCAATGACAGGAAAGTCAGTTATTACTAAGTGGATAGTTTGGTAGTTCGATCACTTAGGAAAGGTACATGAAAGGTAGACAGAGATTAGGAAAATCCTAAATAAATTATATCTAATACATGACAGGTTGAGATGTTTACCATGCAGATGCAGATAAAATCGGAAAAAGGCATTTCACTGATAAAATGTTCTAAGGGAATGAATGAATGTTTCACTTATTAACTAAGGTGTGGTCTAAAATGAAACAGTCTGTTATGTACAAACTATGCAGCTTCCAACACCCAGTGGCAGTTTTTAAACCAACCAAGGAATGGAATTTATTTGCATGCTTTCAGGATGCTTGGTGTTGGCAGGCTGCAATGGGCAAAATGCCCCTGGCAGATGGGCTAAAGTCCAGGTTATACCAGAAGATCAGCACATGTGTGAAGGCGAAACCCTGGGCTGACTTCTCTCCAAGTCAAAACAACAGCCTGTGCAGAGCACTCATTTATTATGGAAGAGCCAAATTATTTAGGAATTTGCCTTAAGCAGTCTCCAGCAACTCTGGATTGACATTCTTGAACAGAAAGCAGATTTACATATGAAATCACCTGCCAAACACAGGTGGTGAGCAGAAGGTTCTGCAGCAAAGTTGTGAGGCAGTCTGTGGACTAGTTGCCCTGAACCAAGGGGAACCGGCTCTTGACCTCTGCTCCAGATAGAATCACACTAAATGCAAAATGTCAAGGGAATCTCTCAACACAAGCTACCAAGGAGCTCAGGAGTTGAACAGACCACAACCACAAAGAAAGCAAGACACAGGACAAAACAGCACTGTAAGGGACTATGCTGAGTCTGGGGCTTAGGCATGCCTAGCTCTTAAGTGAACTTTGGTATAGCTGGTCCCACAGCCACGGGCCCATCCACTCCTACAGACTGGGACAAGAGCAAGTCAAGAGGCTCCATGTGGCCAGTAAAGGTCCCCCCCCCGGGGGGGGGGGGGCGCTGAAGAATTTTTTCATTGTATTTAAAGCTTAGCAGGGGTGAGAGATTCACAAATAGTTTTTTTGTTGTTGTTGTTATGAAGTCTTCTTCAGACTTCTGTAGGGCTTTTTAAAATTATTATTATTATAAAGATGTGGGGTACAATTAGTTAAGTAGTCAAAGACAAGATAAGCATTTGTCTGAGGAAGCACTGCTAAGTACAACACCGAGTTGTCTGGGCACAGAAAAGACAGAATCATAGGAAGCCACAGAAATACCTAAAAAACTAGCAATCCCCCTTTCAAACAACACATCCACTGAATGTCATTCATATTATAATATATCCTTTAAAATACAGCCTCTCAAGAACAGACCACACTTAGCACACATTGGAGCTAGTCTACACCACAGGGAAATTAGTCAACTGACAAACACCTGAGGAGAAAACAACTGAAGAAACCCAGGAGCCTGTGTACAACTCACCTCAGGAAAGTAAAGACTATACACAGGGTGTGTTATCTTTGATTTGGTTTCCAACAGAGCTCGCTCCTTTCGCTGTATACTTTGTTGCAATTCTTGCCACTCCTAGTAAAGAGAAAAATTAAAGTATTTGAAATCTAGTATATTTTTTATCATTTTGAGGAGACCAGCTATTATTCCTGACAATGCTAATTAACTACTTAGGGTTAGAACAAGTTCAGTCCCACAAATCTGATCATGCTCAAACTTACAATGCCTTTTTTTTTTTTGAGATGGGGTCTCACCCTGTCACCCCAGTTGGAATGCAGTGGCATGATCATGAGGATTACGGCTCACCACAGCCTCAACCTCCTGGTCTCAGGTAATCCTTCTCCTTCAGTCCCACCGAGTAGACAACATGCACAGCTAATTTTTTTATTTTTTGTAGAGACAAAGTTTTGCTGTGTTGCCCAGGCTGGTCTCAAACTCCTGGGCTCATGCAATCCACATGCCTCAGCCTCCCAAAGTGCTGGGATTACACAACACCTATTTTTATGTATCAAATCTAACCCCTGTAGTATGAACATATACACATAGCTGGTTATGATCTCACCGTGGCCTGTCTCCTTGCATTTTTTATTCTAGTCATTTCAAATCACCTACACTTCTCCGAACTTACCAAACTAGTTCGCTCCTCCTAAACCCTGTTTGGGTTTTTGCTTCTCCCTTTCTCTGCCTACTCATTATTCTTTCAGGATCAGCTAAAGTCTAACATATGCACTCTTGAGCAAAGCATCCCCCAAATTTCCTTCTACCTCAGGACTGAAGTGATGACCACCACCTCCTCATATACCTTGAGTACAATGTGTAGAATCTTGTGTGTACTGGAATACCTATTTACAAATCTGCCTGCCCCACTAGCTTGCATGTTATTTAAGAGCAGAAACTGTTTCAAATTTGGCTTTGTATTCCTTTCACCTAAGACAGCCTTAGGATGTGATAGATAATGAATAATTATTTGCTGATTTAATGAATGTATCTTTGGTCATATGAAGAGACTTAGCATATCAAAATCCTAAGAGTCACTTCTATTACCCAAATACACTCAGAATACGATAATTCCTTCTCAAGTGAGGTTGGGGAAATAATATCTTTGAAGGATTTTAGTTTCCTGGCAATCAATTTAAATCTCCAAGTACAAAATCAGTCAAGGCCAGTAATAGTCACCCTTATGTGTTTCCCCATTCCCAAGGACAGTGCAGGGCTGCCTCACATTTTCATCCTTTGCTCTCTACCTCTTCCTCTTTTTGGTCCCTCTTCTTGCCCAGAGGCTACTCGGGTGACCCCTTTCTCTCTGCCATGCCATAAGGGTTACTTTTAGATCAGTGGCCCACTAACAAAAATAAAGAAAACAGCAGATCGGTTTAGAGTACATTTGCAGTGAACAACTACAGACCACATTTTCTCGGTAACCCTCCCATAAATCATGTACAACTTAGTGTCATGAGATTTTTCTTCTATTTTCTCACCATACTAATACATTCCTTAAAGATGCCCCGTCTCTAATACAGAGGGTGCCAAAAAAATGTATTTACATTGTAAGAAAGGAAAAAACGGTATTAAAATTGTAATACTCAATAAGATGAATGAATACAAGTCATGTTTGACTTCTGCAATTACAAGAGGTGCTCAGAGTAGTTACCATCAGCATCCAGACCCTTCTGATTACAGTGAACATCTCTTAACATCCCATGAAACAAGACTGATTTCTATAAATGATAACTTTCTCCTTACCCAACCTCTTGACATCAGGGTCCACAGTTACTAGTTCTTTATCGTAAATATTCCCTGAAACCTGTGAGAAAGCCCTCCACGTACCTGCTACCTGTTTTACAAACATCCTTCCTTACTCATATTTCCAGAGACATTCTCCACACTGAAATTCCCTAAAAAGATCAAACTGAGTTCACCTCAAACCCAGGTTCTACTCAACCTATCAATTTAAGAAAACGGGGATTTCTAATCCTTGTTAAAAGCATTTTTTCTTTATAACTCTGACTGCCCTTCTCAAAAATGTTCTTACAAAGTTATCAAGTTATAAAATATACAGATATTGATTAAGGCAAGTAAACAGACAAGAAAGTAAACAAATGAACAACAACAACAAAACCCAAACAATCACCCGAGCTATCATGCCAACAACTTAAGCCTAGAAGTCTTACTGCTTCATCATCTTTGTTTTGTTTTTCATCTTGCTCTCTATCAGAGTCTCTGTCACTACCATCATCTTTTTCACTCTGGGAATCTCTATTGGTTTCTTCTTCTTCAGAATCACTGCCTTTGTCAGAAACTTCTTCTTCCTCTTCTTTTACTGCAGCTTCCTAAAAGGAAAAGCAAACACAAAAGTTCTGAATACCTCCATGACCGCATACCAATCTGAGTCCCTGAAGCTACCTTATTATCAGCATAACTAAACTGGCTCAAGATTATAATTTCACTATGCATACAGAATTTTAAAAAATTATAAACATTTTTATTTATGAAGATGTAAGAGTCAGACTGAAAAACTTTATAACATAAGGCTTATTTGTCTACTGTTAGTTATTTTACTCATTCTTCATAGTTTGCAAAATAAAAGTATTTATTTCTATTTAAAAAGTACACTACCACAACGGCTAAGATTGATTCAGCTTTCAAAAATATCAATTATACAATATAGTTTTTATTTGAGGAGGGAAAATGGGTAGTTTATAGAAAAGTACTGCTTTGGAAGTTTAGGATCACTTTCTTTAATTGACAGGGTATAGTAAGGAAAGCCAACATCCCAAAGCAAAATTCTTACTAGTCCACTTCAAGAAGAAAAAGAATAGCAAATTAAATGGAAAACAGTAAAAGTAAATAATAGACTAGAAATCAAGAAAAGAAGAAGCAGTTATATAAAAGAGGAACTCAAAACCAAAGCTGGCTCTTTCAAAGGTTTAATAAAATTGATTAAACTCCTAGCAAGAATGCTCAATAAAAAAAAAGAGAATACAAATTACTGATACAGTATTAGAAATAAAAGAGACATACTAGATTCGACAGACATTAAAAGGAAATTATGAATAACTTTATGCCAAAGTTAATAACTTAGAGGAAATGGATAAATTCATTGAAAAACTAAAATCAACATATGAAAAATACAGAATATATGTATATTAAAAAAACAAACTCCACAGTGAAAATCTTTTTAAAGCTCCAGGCCCAGATGATTTCCCTGGAGAATTCTTCCAAAGAAGAAAAACACAAGCCTGAGCTTACACAAACTCTTCCAGGCAAAAAAAAGAGAATACTTCCTAACTTGCTTAAACCTAATAAGGATATTACGAAAATAGAGAATGACATGCCAATATTAAAAACAGATAATAAAAATAGATACAGGATTCCAAAGGAAATATTATCAAATAGACATAAATATATTAAAAGGATACTAAGTTATCACCAAATGAAATTTCTTCCAGGAATGCAAGGATGGTCTTAAATTTTTAACTCTATCAGTATAATTCACCACATTGACAAAAAGGAGAAAAATAAAATAATCATCTGCATGGAAACAGAAAAAGCACTGAATAAAATTCAATACCTGCTCATGATAAAAATTCTTAGCAAACTAGGAACAGAAAGGAACTTCCTTAACCTGATAGAGAATATCTACACAAACCCTACAACTAACATCATACTTAGTGGTAAAATATTGTTTGCTTTCTTCCTAAGATCAAAGAGAAGACAAGAGTGTCCACCATCATCACTCCTAATCAGCATTACACTGAAAGTTCTAGCCAACACAGTCTTTTATCACAGATGGCATGGTTGTGTATGTGGAAAATCTTTACCAATGGTTAGAATTATTGTCAATCCGTTAAGATTCCTTGACACAAGGTCAGTATTTAGAAAGCAACTGTATTTCTATATACCAGCAACAAACATTAAAGAAAAAAAATTTTTTTAACTGTCATTTACAGTAACACCAGAAAGCATCAAATACATACAGCAGTTTATCTAGTGAAAGATGTGCTAGAACCTCTACCCCTGGAAATTACAAAACATTGCTGAGAAAAATTAGGGAAGATCCAAATTGATGAAGATAAGCCACAATCATGAATAAAAAGATTCAGCCGGTTAACAAGTCAATTCTCCCCATATCAAACCATGGACTCAATGGAATACCAATCTGAATTTCAGTAGCTTTTTTTTGTTGGAAACTGTTAATCCTTCTGAGTTAGTAAAATAAAGAGCTGGAAAGCTTACACTGTCATATTTTAAGACTTAGCATAAAGTTACAACAATTAAGATAGTATGTATGGTATTGGCACAAGAATACACAAATAATCAAAAAAATGGACTAGAGAGTCCCAAACAGATCTATACACCATATACGGTATCACCTGTTTTATGACAAAATGTCACTACAATTCAGTGAAGAAAAAGAAGATCTTTTCAATCAATCGTACTGGAATAAATAGTCCATTTCTCTTACCTTGTGCCATTCACAAAAATGAATTCAATATAGGTCAGAGCTAACTATAACAAGTAAAATAATAATATTTTTAGAAGAAAACAGAAAAACACTTCCATGACCTTGAGGTAGGCAGAGATGTCTTAAACAAGACACAAAAGCACCAGCCACAAAAGACTGATGAAATAGACCTCATTAAAACTAAGAACCATCAAAAGTTACCATTAAGAAAGTAAAAATGTAAGGACTCATATCCAGAATATATAAGGGACTCCTACACATCAGTTAGAAGACAAACAACCCAACAGAAAAAGAAGTTATTCACACAGCCAGTAAGCATATGAACCCCATCAGTCATTCAGTAAATACAAATAAAAACCTACAAAGGAACACCACTACAAATCTACCAAATGGTAAAAATAAAAGACTGGTAAAATCAAGTATTGGTGAGGATGTAGAACAAACGAACTCTCATACTTTGCTGGTGGGAGCATAAAATGGTACAACTTTAGGAAACAGGCTCCTCCAATGAGTTAAACATACACTTATTATATGAGCCAGCAATGCCACTGCTAAATGGAAAGTGAATTTCCACAAACTGCCATGTACAAGAATAAGCATAGCACATTTACTCATATGAGGTAAAAACAATGAACAACCCCAAATGTCCAACATCCAGTAGAATAAATTGTGGTATATTCATACAATGAGACAGATATGTGTAACACACACACGCACACACACAGAATGAGCTGCAAACAATACAGGGCAATGTCACAGAAATAATGTTGAATGAAAGCAGTAGTACATAAAATAATTCCACTTATTTAAGAGCAGATGAAACTAGCCTATGATGATTACATAGGTTCTGGTGATTACAGTGAGAAGAGTAAGAGGCAGGAGGATGGGAAGGTGGACAGAGGGGTCAACAACTGAGAAAAGCACGGGGAGCTTGGCAGGGAGCCGGGAAGGGTTTCTATCTTGATCTGGTACCATGAGGACATACCTATGTAAGACTTTAGGAGCTGTGAACATAAGATTTGAACATTTCAGTACACATTACACCTTACTAAAGATAATAACAATATGATCACGAACGTACACTCCCGACAACTCCATTTGCTTGCTTCTGTTTCTGTTGCTTTGACTGTGGTAATGGCACAGGTGCAGGCTTTTTTTTTAAAGGTTTCTTTTTTTTTGATTTAGCCGTTTTCTTGGGTCCTTTACTCTTCTGTTGCCATCCTCCTTTTGCCCTGTTCTTGTTAGTATCACCCTGCTGTAAAGCACACACAACAAACTCAGAAAATTACAGCAAAAGGTTCTTTTGAAAATTGTAGTAGTTTTTTGGTGGAAATAGATAAACTGAATGTTCTCATAAACTGAATTAATCTCCCATAGTAATATAAATTGGTCTGAGAAGTAAAGAAAACATCTTTTGCCAGAAAAAAATCATCGAGTTCTTACCCCATCTTCTGCGGGCTGTTCCTCTGCGGCACAGATGGACTGCTCCTTTTCAAATACTTCCTGGGGGAGCAAGAAGAAAAATACAAACCCTGTCAATCTATAATTATCTTTCAGACAAAGAAATCTTTCAAAATTCAATTTTCTTAAGTTTTTTTTTTTAAACTGGCTACAAATGAAGAAAGGAGAGGAGACATTTAGCAATTACTTAGCTGATGAATGTTTGAAGATACAGTATCTCACATCTGTCTTGAACATATTTTGAAAAGTACAGTCTACTTAAATTTACAAATGCAGTGACAAGATATGTAAAGTCATTGTAAAGTAAAAGTATTTCATAGTTTACAATTTCACTTTTATTCTAATAGCAATCAAACATGAACATTTTGGGTAGGGTACAGTGTCTGATGCCTGCAATCTAACACTTTGGGAGGCCAAGGCAAGGAGGATTACTTAAATCCAGGAATTTGGACCAGCCTAAGAAACAAAATTAGACCCTGTCTCTACAAATATCAAAAAATTAGCTGGGCATGGTGGCATGCACCTGTAGTCCCAGCTACTCGGGAGGCCGAGGCAGAAGGATTGCCTGAGCCCAGGAGGTTGACGCTGCAGTGAGCTGTGATCGTGATACTGCACTCCAGGCTGGGCAACAAGGCGAGACCCTAACTCAAAAACAAACCAACCAACCTTGACAAGACCAACGCTGGTTTATTCATTATTTTTTACTGATTTTTTTTTTTTAAACACAAGGTCTTCCTCTGACGCCCAGGCTGGAGTGCAGTGGTACAATCATGGTTCACTGCAATCTTGACTTCCTGTCTCATCCCCCCAAGTAGCCAGAACTATAGGTATACATGCACAGCTAATATGTAGAGGGAGGGAGGGAGGGAGGGAGGGAGGGAGGGAGGGAGGGAGGAAACAGATCAACAAGAAAATCCACATATCTTAAAGAAATATCCACCAACCATATAATCCATTTAGAATCAATATAGAAACTGTAAATTTAGGATTTAAATCCCAGTAAGAATCTATATCAGAAGATGACAAGAGTTGTGGGCTATGTTTAATAAACTTTGTGGAATTATTAAAGCTAACAAACAGAAACAATTAGAACCATTGCGCTCTATACAATAGAGATAGTATAACTCAGGGGTCAACACTCTGAATGGCCCATACCATCTGCTTTTTCAGGTGGTTTTGTTGTTGTTGTTGCTGTTGTTTTGAGATAGGGTTTCACTACGTTGCCCAGGCTGGTTGTGAACTCCTGAACTCAAGGTATTCTCCTACCTCAGTCTCCTGATGAGTTGGGACTACAGGAACCTGCCACCACACCCAGTCAACCACCTGCTTTTTAAACAGTTTTACAGGAACACAACCAAGCCCATTTGTGAGTTCAGCAATTGCTACAAGACTACTTGGATTATAAAACCTAAAATATCTGAACCTTTAAAGAAAAAGGTTGCCACTCCCTAGTCTAATCTCTCATAACCTCCTCATTTCATTAGTAAGCAGGGTTCTAATACCTGCTTACTCTAAGGTCCAGTTCATACAAGAATGGGAGGATAAATACTCGATTCTTTTATTTACTCCAGGGTGGTTCTACTTTTTCTTCTATTAGTTTCCCCAGAAATGTCAACAGCCCAAGACCAAATTCTTTCTTCATTTCTCAGGCTGGAAATTACAAAGCATGTGGGATTTGGACTCTAAATTTGGATTCTAACTCAATACTGACATTGGCTTAGAATTTCTCCTTCTACCAGGACGCACCCCCCTCATCTAGAGTCCATGACGCAAATGCCTCCTTACCACTTGCTACCACAAAACCAACATCTTTGATTTGCTATAGCCTACTATAAAATATGCCTTTCCTATCAGCAATTTTAAACATGGGATTTACAGGTAGCATTTACTTTCTGCAGATGCTTGGAGACCCCAGAACAAAACAGGCTAAAATCTGCTGCTAGTTGAATAAACTGAGTTGAAACACACAGTCTATTAAAAACAAGTTACAACTACACCAGCTGACTTGGGAGAAAATATAAACAAATAATAGAAAATGAAAAAAAAACAAGACAGAAAATATACACAATTGACTTTAATGAAAAATGGGAAAAGTGCCAACATACACGTACTTGCATATATGTATATATGAACTGTCAAGACCCAGACAGTAAACACGAGTGTGGAGAAAGACACACAAGGGGACACACCACAGTACCAATCTGGCCATGTGGTACTGACAAGAGGCTTTCCTGAGAGAAATGGGAGATGGGATCCGTGATTCCAAATGAATCATGTCCAAGTGATGGAATTTCAGGTGGTTTTCATTCCTTCCCATACTTTTATGCATTGCTTAAATTTTTTTCTAGACAACATACATTTTTCACATCAGAAAAAACTTTATTTTCATTGTAATTTTTTAAAATTTTAAATGAAAAGTAGAGCACACTCTCTTTAAAAAAAAAAAAAAAAAAAACTGGCCGGGCACAGTGGCTCAAGCCTGTAATCCCAGCACTTTGGGAGACCAAGGCAAGAGGATTGCCTGAGCCCAGGGGTTCACGACCAGCCTGAGCAACTTGATGAGGCCTTTTCTCTACAATAAATCGGAAAATTAGTCAGGCTTGGTAGCGCGCACCTGTAGTTCCAGCTAGATGGAAGGCTGAGGCGGAAGGATCGCCTGAGCCCAGCAGGTCGAGGCTGCCGTGGCCATGAGTGTACCACTTTACTCCAGCCTGGGCGACAGAGTGAGTCTCCAACCAAAACAAACAAACAAACAAACAAAAAAACTGATAAAATTCTCAGCAACTAACCTCTGGATAGCATTCTGCAGCTTAATTAAGAACTATATCCACACTATTTTGTTATGTATAACGTTTTATAGAGACTTAACAAACCATTACACAAAGAATTAATCTATTTTCCAAGTTTTTAGTATGTGTGAAAACTATAGCTCATAAAAATTAATTTAAAATTAGAAAAGTGCTAACAGACTTTGTATTTAGATCCTGTTACTGTAACAGTTTTGACTTTGAGAATGTAACAAGGAAAATAAATATAAAAACCTTGACATGTAACTCTTAAAGCATAAAAATATGAATAGACTACTTACAGCCATGGTTTGCCTTGTCAACTTAACCAACACTGTAACTAAGGATCCTACTGTGATGTTGTTGCTATCTTCATCATCCAATACTGTAACACGGCAGAAAAAAAGAGAGCAAAAAATAAAAATCAATTTCTACATCAACACAAAGCAGAATTTATCTTACCCAAATCAATTTGGTACTTCAGTATTTCTAGTATGTATTTTAAACTTATTAAAAAATAATTGTCTACTCTGTATAAGGCTCTCTTTATCAGTAGAGGCCTTCAAAAACTGACCCATCTATCCTTAAGATGGCTCTACAAAGTACCATTATTTCCATTTTAAAAAAGAGACTGAGGCCCGGTGCAGTGGCTCACACCTGTACTTCCAGCACCTTGGGAGGCTGAGGTGGGAAGATCACTTGAGTCCAGGAGTTCAAGATCAGCCTAAGCAACAAAGTAAGACCTCATCTCTACAAATATCAAAAAATAAGCTGAGTATGGTGGTGGCATGTGCCTGTAGTCCCAGCTACTTGAGAGGCTAAGGTGGAAGGACAACTTGAGCCCAGGAGGTCGAGGCTGCGGTGAGCCCTGAGCGTGCCACTGCACGCCAAACCCTGGCTCAAAAAAATAAAAAGAGGAAGAAAAGGAAAGAAACTGTGGTTGAGAAATAAAGATACCTAAGTCACAAAACAGCCACATTAGCACACCAAGTTTCAAACTCAGGTCTTTGAAAACACAGTAAAATGTGAAGACAACCATAAATAACAAGATCTCTTCTATGGTAATATTATATAGTATTCTGTCACTTGATTAAAGTGTGCAAAGCTTATATTACCAAGATTTTTACCTGTATGATCAATGCCTGTCAGAATAAAATAATAAAAACTAGTATTCTGAACCACATTAAAGAAATTTATTTCTTTACATGCAAGAACTTCAATATATTCTCTTCACATTAAAAAGCACTTAAAAATTTTTTTCAATAAACGGTACTAAATACAACAAATGATTTTGCAATTATTTTATTTTTTTAAACCATATTTACCACACACATCCCCCAAAAGCCTACTAATAAAATCAAAGTTAATAAATAAAAACAGGCTGACCATGGTGGCTCACACTTATAATCCCAGCACTTTGAGAAGCCTAGAGGATCCTCGGAGCCAGGAGTTTGAGACCACCTGGGAAACACAGAGAGACCTCATCTCTACTAAATCAAAAAATTAGCTGGGCAAAGTGGTATATGCCTGTAGTTCCAGCTACTTGGAAAGCTAAGGCAGCGAACATGTGAGCCCAGGAAGTAGAGGTTGCGGTGGTCATGACTGAGCCACTGCACTCCAGCCTGGGTAATAGAGACCCTGATTCAAGTTAAATAATTAAATAAATATAAAACATAACTTAAACATACCTTCTATTCAAATGTGGGCATTAATTCATTTTTCTACAGATTCTATCTGTAAGAGATTTCTTCATTATATATTTCTGCCTATAGTTTTCTTTTTAATTTAAATTTGTTATACTTATTTTTCACAGATTTAGATTAGCACACTATCTTTTGGCCTTTATTGACATAACACCAGTTAGAACAGAATGGCCTCCAACAACCTAGAGCTGCTATATTCATTACCAGCTATGAGACGCAGCAGCTGCACATCAACATTCTGCACCCCGGAAGTCTCCATTATCAAAAATCAAATCAGGTCAGGTGTGGTGGCTCACACCTGTAATCCCAGCATTTTGGGAGGCAGAGGAGAGAAGACTGCCTGAGCCCAGGGGTTTGAAACCAGACCTGGTCTCTACAACTTATCAAAAAATTTGTCGAGCATGGTGGCACGTGCCTGTAGTTCCAGCTACTTGGAAGGCTAAGGCAGAAGGATCGCCTGAGCCCAGCAGGTCGAAGCAGTGGTGGCCATGAGTGTTCCACTGCACTCTAGCCTGGGTGACAAAGTGAGACTCAGACTCAAAAAAAAAAAAAATCTAGGCCACATATTCAGCTACAAAGTTGTACATGCATGAACACATCATGTGAAATAGCTGTGTCTATGTCCACCTATCACTTGATGCTTTAAAGTGAAGAAAGGCCTACAGGAGAGCCTACACAGCCCCTAGCAATGTGGGAAGCTCAATTAATATGAGTTGAATTAAAAAAAATTAATTTTAGAATTAAGCAGCTATTTGTTTCACACCCATAATATACCTCAAATCTCTCATTCTTTCATTATACCTGGAAATCTCCTTCATTCTTTGAAAAGTTAAGAAATAGCTAAAAGTTGAACTACAGAACAGAGGGAGTCCATTACGAGGATAACAAATGTAGTTCTCAAAACTACTAAGTATATACCATTTTCCAACACAGTAAATCTGACAGGTAAACTACAGTTCTGCAAAGTGTAATAGCACGTTCTGTTATTTAATAAAGTGTTTTGAGAATCTTGAGTCAAATAAATGAGAACCAATCTATCAAAAGGGAAGTCATGTTCAACAGGAAACCTTCCACGTACCTTGTGATTTTATGTCCATGGTCACATATGGAAAACTTCCAAGAACAGCCATAACCTCTTCATATTTTTCATCTTCAAGGAAATGCAGTAGGCTGTGACGATCTGATTCTTTCAAACTCACCAAATCCTGGATCGTTTTAATTTTATACTGAAATTAAAAAAAATAAATTTCTAACTCATAAAAATTTTCATGAAATCATTAGCATGTTAAATTAAGTAAAATCCAGCAACTTTTAGAAAAAATTTAAGATTTTTGATTATTGCATATCAAAGCAAAAAATGACATTTTCAATTTTCAATTTCATAAACTTTTTCTCCAAGAAACTTTAAATTTTTTTAAATTATGAATTTAATACAGGCTTATTTTTTTAATTAGAAATAATAAACTTAGAAGAAAAAACATTCATATAGAATCTTGACTCAAGCAAGAACTATTGTCAATTGGTGTCCTCAGCAGTTTATTTATTTTCAATTTTAATAATAAAAACCTTTAATAATATGCCTGTAAGAATAAACCTCTAAGTACAGTTGCACCCTAAAGGTTTTACTATGCGATATTCTTGCTTTGGCTATTTTAAAAATACAGCTGGATGTAGTAACATCCACCTTGGCTAAATGGATTCTCAGGAGTGTTCTTTAATTTCCAGATGTGTAATGCGCTACTTATTTTTTACCTTCAAAGACAGGGATTAGATCACATGGAATGTGAAATCCCTGCTTTTGGATTCTCAAATTTTAATTATGATTTAGCATATGATCAAATATACAAGGGTAACACAATTACTTGAAAGGACAGAGAACTCTGATACAAATTTCTAATACACATTTGTTAATTCTACCTTAATATACTAAGAAATCTAATCTCTATCTTCTCCTCACTTTGTCTACTATATATAATATTTAAAATCTCCTACTAGAATTAGAATGTCATTTTGTTTCTTATATTTCCTCAAATTTTTCATTTAATGCATTTTTTTGGCTATATCTTAAGAGTAATCATTTCTCTAATACACATTACATTTTCTAAATAAGAATTGTCTTTGATCAATCTATTAATTTTTTAATGCTTTTTTTGTTCATATTCAACCAGTAAACAACCATTCAACCTTTAAACCAAGAATGAAACGACTGGAAAGCATACAGTGAATCTTTACTTAGTATATTTATTTTTGGTAACATAATATAAGGAACAAAGTGCTAACTGATAAAATGCACTGACCCTCCAACATTATTTAAAGCAGTAAAATACTATAAAAACAGCTACCTAATCAAGAAAATGTTAATTAAACCACTTGAGAGACTGTTTTAGAATTTTTTTTTTTAAACATATTTTTTATTATAAAATTGTGGGGCACGGTTAAGGGTTAGGTATACAAATGTGCATGGTTCAGGCACCCTTGTTAATAAGGGGTGTCTCCCCGCCCCCAGGCAGATATTGACTAGTTAGTCCCACCTCCCTTCCGCTCCCTACCCCCCCCCCATAGTTTCCCACCACTGCTGGTCCTTTTCTTATAGTATTATGATAGATGTTCAAGGTCCACTATATGAGTGAGAACATGTGATACTCAGATCTTTGTTTCTGTGAGTGATCACTCCGTATTATAGACTTAGAATATGTAATACAGTCTAAATCTAAGACATTCATAGTCA
>CAUYQG010223887.1:0-38038 GCA_963574415.1 Tarsius wallacei | reverse complement strand
TGGCCCCATACTTAAGGAATACTTAACATGGAACTCAAAAATCTAGCTCTGTGGTTCCCATTTAAATAAAAAAAAATCCCTAAGCCGGGCTCGGTGGCTCAGCCTGTAATCCAGCGCCTTGGGAGGCTGAGGTGAGTGGATTGCCTGAGCCTGTGGGTTCAAGACCCGCCTGGGCAACTTGGCGAGACCTCATCTCTACAATAAATCAAAAACTAGCCAGCCATGGTAGCGCGCATCTGTAGTTCCAGCTACTTGGAAGGCTGAGGAGAAAGGATCGCCAGAGCCCAGCAGGTCGAGGCTGCGGTGGCCGGGAGCGGCCACTGTACTCCAGTCTGGGCAACAGAGTGAGAGTCCAACTCCAAAAAAAAAAAGAAAATCTCTAAATGCCTACCAAGTTATATGCATTTACTTGTTAATATGCATCATTTATTAAATGCATCCATTTAACTCCCTACTGAAGTAGAAAAAAATAACCACTCAGTTTGTGTATTTTGTGTTACAGCGTCATAGCATTTTACTATACAAATGTTCTAAACATTACTTTGACTAATGGGGCAACTTTCTGTTCGCTAGACCTGTAGTATTTAAGCTACATGAGCTCAAGGTAAACCTGGCATATAGAGCTACACAGGCCTCTCACTCAGGGCTCCCAAGAGCCTCCTGCCTTCGTGAAAATTAGACAAAGCCTCCCCTTCCCTCGCCCCATGCAAATACAGCCCGGGAGGCACAGAGTTTGGAAGGTCATTCACAGGACAGACTGCAGGACAGTCTTTGTGCAGCACACTAACTGGACACCACTTTGAAGCTGCACCTATCCTATCTGAAAAGGGTTCACTTTTAAATAAATTTGAAGAACAATACATTATATTATTCTGTACAAGGCCAGGTGTGGTGGCTCATGCCTGTAATCCCAGCACTTTGGGAGGCTGAGGCAGAAGGATCAATTGAGGCCAGGAGTTCAAGACCAACCTGGGCAACGTGGTGAGACCCTGCCTTCACAAAAAAATTTAAAAATTAGCCAGCCATGGTAGTATGTGCTTGCAGTACCAGCTACCTAGAGGCTGAGGCCAAAGGATTGCTTGAGCCCAGGAGTTCGGAGTTATAGTGAGCTGTGACCACGCCACTGCACTCTAGTCTGGACAACTGAGTGAGACTCTAACTCTAAAAATGAAAAAAAAAAAGGACATTCTGTACCTTCCCAAATTGATTGTAGTATGTGGAGAGTTAAGCAAACGAACCTGCTTAGACGTTGCGACTGTGTCATTATTGTTTAAGTCACTTTCAACTCAGTGCATTTTAAGATCAAAAGGTTTGCCGGTGCACTTTACTGGGTGGGGTGGAACTGCTGTAGGGAGGTCTCATATCCACAGTTCAAAACCTACTTGTAAAGTTTACCTTTAGGTTCTTGAGGAAAGTCTCAGCGTGCTGAAGAGTACCCTTAATGTAAAAGGAGATCATCCCCGTACAACCTGTGCACTGACGCTTTGCCAACTCATGCTGCGGATGAGAGGGCAGCCCTGCAATTTCAAGTTTGATGAAAGTCTTATTAAAGAGCCAAGGGTGTAATTTAAGAAGAAAGAAACCTCACCACCCACGTAAGCAAGCTGCAAGTAAACCTAATAATGACTCTTATGTCATGCCCACGTCCGACTACTGGTTCGGGCCATATCTGGCTCGCCAGCTTCAACCAGCTTCTCTTTTTACCCTCTTCGGCTTTCCGTACATCAGCACCACTGCATTCCCTTTCATCTCAGGATCTTTGCACGTCCTGTCCCTTTAACCTGAACTCCCCTGCGAATTCTATCCTTCTGTAATTTCTTGTTGAACATTTGTCTTACCTGCCAGACTAGCTCCCTGAGGGCAAACCCATTTCTTTTGTTAACAATTGAATCCCAGTTCCTAGGCAAAGCCTGGCCCATAGTTGGCAATTAATGAAGATTTGTCGAATAAATCTGAAATCCTTTGAGCCCTTTTAATGAATGATGCCCATTTTTCAGGGCAAAGGTCAAAACTCTCCTCCCTCCCTTCATCCAAAATACACACCAATTAACAGCTCTTACCTAGAGGACATATAAGGACATTTAATCTTATATGTATTTCTGCCTTTGTTTATCTAAACTTCTTGCAGATAGGGGCCAGTCTTAATTCTCCTATATACCCAAGTCTACATGCCGAGATATCTCAAAAAGATCTTAAAAAAAAAACACCATTTACTTAAGACCATCACAGTTTAAAAGGTTGGTAAAAGAAATTCAAAGAGTAACATGTAAATCTGTTCACTCCACAAGAGCATTTCTAGATGCTGGGAGAGGAGAAGGAATTCAAAAAAGGAAGTAAGAGAGCCTCAAGGGGATTTTGGCATAGAAATCTTAAATTCCAACTGGGAGAAACCTCTATCAGATTAAAGTTAGCCTGATAGCAGACTAACAAGATAATTAGCAAATCATCGGAAAGTACAATCTCGCAGTCTTTGAATAAGAATACACAAACTTTCAAACTAAAGACCATCACAAGAACTTCTAATGTATAAAACTAATTTCCTAATATCTAAGCATCCACTAGACGATAGGCAACACAAGGACAGAGACTATGTCTGTCTGCTTTCCACCGGATCTATGACAGAGCCTGATACGTGGCTGTGTCCAATAATAAATGAGCAACATAAGAATATCTGAAAGCATCCAACTTACAAACAAAGGTCACACAAACAAGATGCTCAGGGCCACTATTAAAATCGTAGTATAAGCATATATCTGCTAAAATCAGACTCACATACCAGGATAAATAACCTTCTCCACCCAGGGATTAGATTCTAGGAACTGGGCAACTGCCATTCCATTTTTGAAATGCTTCTCCATTCGCACTTGTAGAGTCTTCAGGCCTCGATTGCAGAGGAAGCAGTCAAGAGGAGATGGAACTGCTCCAAGAGCTGCAAAATGAACACATCTTAGGTCCGTTTGAAGGCAGGTGGGAGCCCAGAAAATTCTCTGGCCTCTCTTTCTCATTGTAGTGACTCTGAGAAGCTAACTACAAAGCTCAATGTTTGGGTGTTAGGGGAGAAATTAATATTTCAAATCAGAAGCATGAGAATGAAGTATAAAATATGCTTTAAAATGAAGGGAAATGAGTATTCTGAAAAACTAAGTAAAAACACAATGAAGTAAACTTTTCAAACATGAAAATAAATGGTTCTCTCTATGACTTTAACAAAAGGATATACTGCCCACAGTCTACCCTTGTATTTCTTTGAAAAATTATTATAACATACATTGGAAAATAGCAGTTCAACTTTTGTTATTACTGAATATTCTATCAACATCCTATTTAGCCTTTGTCTAAAGCAGTCAATGATTCCAAACGCTTCCATGGATATACACCTCGTTCCTACTTTTCATAAATGACAGGATGTCTATCAAGGAATAAGTTTGACTTCCTACCTCAGTGCCTCCTTTCATTACTTTAATACCTTTTTCCTACAAGGGCATTTTTATTCCTAATTGTGTTTGCATCTTATCTGTCAGACTGCAATGGTTAAATTCTTATCCATACATGAGATAAACTAAACAATATAAACAGGAAATGACGATTGACACCTACCAAAAAATTGAAGTCTATACCTTAAGTGCTATTTACAATTAACCATCATTCTGATATAAAGGGTATAGTATACGAAAGCTTTCATTTCACATTTTGTTTAAAAAATAAAAAATCCATTATGTTTTAAAAATAAATATTCATTTGGGCTTTACCAAATTATGATTAAAAGTAACATGGATACAAAAATAACAAGACTCATTTCTTGCATCATATTGTAAAGCCTTGCTTTCTATGACTGTAATATTTTTATAAATCAATTTTTTTCTACTTTTCTCTAAAACTCAGAATTTTCTCTCTATTGCTCATTTCTTCATAAATTATTAGAATGCTATCATTGCGCATCATTTAGTAGAAATATAAATATCAAATGTAGTCACTGAGAGCATAAAAGGGAACCTGGACTTTTTTTAATACTTACAATTTTGCAAGAAACGAAGCTTATCATGAAGACTTTCAGAATTAACAGATACTAAGCCCATTACAACATCACTGTGGCCTAAGATAAAACAGAAACATTTCAATTAAAAACAATTTATGTTCAGCCTCTATTTCATAATTCTCAAAATGTGACTTTCACTTGAAAACAATTCTCAGAGAAAAAGCCCCATAAAGTAAACTTAAGTACAGTTTATTCAATACAATAGCAGCAAAAGTTATACCTAAAACAATAAAATAAAAATCATATGAAAACTAAGTATTTTTTAAAGATGTCAGCAGGATAATAACACAAGTTTTTATAGCATATTTTAATCTTCTCATAAATCACGAGCATAATTTTGTCTACTATAAATGAAATCTTATATTTAATCAAAGTATCATGCTTTTTACTTTTTGTTGTTGTTGTTGTTGTTGTTTTATTTTTTTTGAGTTGGAGTCTCCCTCTGTCGCCCAGACTGGAGTGCAGTGGCCGCTCCTGGCCACCGCAGCCTCGACATGCTGGGCTCCAGCGATCCTTCTGCCTCAGTCTTCCAAGTAGCTGGAACTACAGGCGCATGCTACCATGCCAGGCTAATTTTTTGATTTATGTAGAGATGAGGTCTCGCCAAGTTGCCCAGGCGGGTCTTGAACCCACAGGCTCAGGCAATCCACTCACCTCAGCCTCCCAAAGCTCAGGATTACAGACTGAGCCACCGAGCCCGGCTGTTTTTTACTTTCTACATGAGTCACAGAAAAAAAAAAAAACAACCTACGAAGTCATAGAAGGGGATTGTGCTATTTTCACCAATCTTAGGATAAGAACATTCAAAGTGTAGACTGTACACATCTTACCGTTCATGTATTTCGTTGCAGAATGCATACAAATATCAGCTCCCAGAGCTAAAGGTCGCTGAAAGAAACAAAAGCTTATTTTGAAGGAGAAATCAGGTGAAAATATGCTTTGTTACCTACCTATTTGCAATTATAAACTCCATTCTCATTCTAATCAATACTAACATTGTTAAGAATACCTACATCTTAAAATTTTTCAGGGTCTCTGGTATTATCTTCCCCTTGACACTCTTCTACCAAATAAAAATATGAAGCATTGGACCCAGCATTCAATCCAAAGGCACCAGTTTCATGGAAATAGCAGACAGACCCATGTCAAGAGGTATCCTGGACATGTTTCTTTATAGCAGTTGCTAACTGGCCCCTAAATTTATTATGGACAGCAGGGACACTGGTATTTACGTTTCATTAAACACATAAAAGTTGACATAAACATTCAGCAATTTTTATGTCAAGTAAGTATACGCTGATAAGCTTAGATTTTTAATCATTAAAACCTCATGATATATTCTGTGATTATTCATAATATTGACTCTTAGTTACTCTTTATTATATAGTCAGTCCTCCATATCCATGGGTTTTGCATCTCTGGATTCAACCAACTACAGGTAGAAAATATTTGGGGGGAATAAATGAATGGCTGCATTTGTACTGAATGTGTATCATGTGGTATTTGTCTTTCTGTGTCTGGCTTACTTTACTAGATAGAATGTCTTCCAGGTTGATCCTTTCATTTTAAAAGGCCTTTGTTTACAGTGAGAATTAAACTTATAATCAACTTTCCAGTTAACGATAAAGTATCAACATCTTTCCATTCACATTTTCTTTTTCTTTTTTTCAAATTTTAAGAATCAAAATATATTTTATCTTAATAAAACAACTATAGTCAGCTGAAGATCAGCCTAAGTTAAAATAAAATGAGGAATAGAGAGTGAAAAACAGGTGTGAATATTTACTAAAATATCATGATCAGTTACAAAAAACAAGAACTGTTGTAGCAATGTATATTTTTCATATATACTATTAATTTTCTTATTTTTTTCCTTATTATTTTTCATTAAGTGATTTAGGTAGTTAATTTTACTTTTTGTACTCCAGATTATTTAGAAAGGTTTGTAATCTGAACTAAAAGAGAAACTAACAATGAAATATAACAGTATCCAAACTGCTTAAGATATTGTGTTTCTTTTGTGGGGGGAGAACATTGAAATAACTTTTGTGAAGCATCTTTTCTTTTTTTCTTTTTTTGCTTGTAATTCAGTGCATTTTTTAATTTTAAAGATGTGGGGTACAATTCAGGATTAGGTATACAAGTGGTCATTTTACAGGTTAAAGTTTGGGCCTCCATATTTTCTTTAACATAGAGAGGGTATGTGTGTGTGTGTGTGTGTGCTTTGATCTCAGTAGCATTTTGTAGTCTTTGGAAGATATCAGTGTAGGTGGCTATGGACCTTTTCATTTAGGGTGTTTCAAAAATATGGCATTTTAAAGAAAGGAATTACCCAAAGCACTCTCTGCATCTGTTTGCTCATGTCTAGAGAGATAGGGCCAAAGTAGATGAGGTCTAAGGTCTCTTTTAATGCTAACATTTTGTAAACTCTATGGCTAAAAGAGAAGGAAAAATAAAAAACCAATCACTAATATCTGTTGATCTCATTATGTGCCAAGAACCATGCTAAGTACTTTACATAATCTAGGAATGCACTGTACAAAATACTTTGCCTAACTCAATAAAGTCAGTGCCTTTATGGCTCTTATTGTACAGATGAGATAAAGGGACAAAGAAGAATGAATAAGACCCCTCAGATTAAAAACTGGTGGAGCCAAGACTCACACCTAAAATGCCTGACTACTCCAGAGGTACTACTCTGAAACTTTGTGCTGATACGTCCACTTTGACTCTTGTGAGACTTACAGGAACTCCAGAAGACCAATGGCAGGGAAAAAAGAGAACACATTTCATCTTTGTGAGGTAAGACAATGAGAGGACCTTTTAAGGAGATTTGCTTTAAAAACCAATACATATGGCTGCCTAGAAGTGATGTGATTCTTATTAATTCAACTGGAATGGATCCAAATTGAAATGAAGCAAATCACAGTACTTGGCATGAGGAATGTGATACAGGCTGCAAAATGTAGAAAAACTGGACCTGTTTTAGCGACGGCAGTAGGAAAAAGAGGGCCAGGCCTGATGAGCAGCCTGGGCAGGGCCAGGGTACAAAATCATGCCATCTTTTGGGGAATATTCAGGACTCACCGTGACTCAGCTAAAGCCATCCTATGCTGTATTAACTGGCCTAATGTAAGTGGCATGTGGGTTTAGGAGTTGGGATAAAGAATCCTACACTGAACATCACCAGGGAAAAACAGATATATGATACCAAGGATTTTCACCTGGAAACAGATTACTTTACCTGATACAATCAGCAGCCAAAGATATCTCATGAACCAAAGGTAGACGGCCCAGAAAGCTAACTGAATACAATATGGCCAGGAAACATATTTCAGGAAAGAAAAATAAACCATGGTAGTGCCTTCAGATAAAATGGACGAAGGCAAAGAACAGGCTTATGCAAACTGCCCAGGGAGTCACATGAAGGTAGGAGCATGGGTCAATTTGGGGGACCCACAACAGAAAGGGGAACATTTAAACAACTGAACCTGTAAACATCTGCCTAATTGAAGAGCTGGAGAAAATAAGCTGGATTTCAGAAACTGTAGAATAAAGATGAACTACAGGGAAGTGTACTTAAAAGAATGACAAAGTATAAGCAGAAAGAAAAGAGCAAGGAAACAGTAACTCCTAACAAGGAAAGGAAATGGAGTTAGATCACTCAGAGGAAAGGAAGGCAGAACACGAGGGGAAAAGGCAGACAATACATCAATTTTAGAGAGATCCCATGATGTCTCACTAAAAAATGCAAAACAGAAAAGAGGAAAAACCTGGAAAAAAGACTGAGAAAAAAGGAAAGAATGGAGGATGTATAGAAGGGTTGGGCTGGGGAGGAAGCAAATAGGTAGGAAAACAGTTTAAGGGGAGCAACTATGGTCTCAATGTGTCCCCCAGAATCCATATGTTGAAATCTAATCACCAATGTAATGCTGTTGGGAGGTGAACCTTTGGAAGGTGATTAGGTGATGAGGGCAGACCCCCTCATGAGTGGGATTAGGGTCCTTATAAAAGAGGCTCCCATGGGATTGGCAGTAGTGGGAATCTGTTGGGGGAGGGGAGGGCACACCTCATCAACAAGGGCACCTGCATAATGAACACTTGTGTTTCTAACCCTGAATTGTACCCCACGTCTTTAAAATAAAAAAGTAATTAAAAAAAGAAAAAAGAAAAAGAGGTTCCAGAGAGCTGCCTTGCCTCTTCCACCATGTGAGGATACCGCAAGACATGGTGTGTGAACCAGAAAGTAGGCCCTCGCCAGACAGCGAATCTGCTGACACCATGCTCTGGGACTTCCTGGCCTCCAAAACTGAGAAATAAATTTCTGTTTTTAAGCCACTTCGTGTATTGTATTTTGTTACAGCAGCCCAAGTAGAGTAAGAGCCCTATAAATACGGCTATAATATAAAACAAATCAAGTAGAAATTCATAATACGAAAAGTTAAAGATACAGATAATTCTATGAGGTGCCGAGGGAAGAAAAATCAGAAAGAATAGAAATGGAGAAGTAAACAATATATACTGAAATATCATTGAGTATATAGCTTTTTCTTAAAATATATATAAATATATATAAGGTGTAACTAAATATGCCTAATCTGTAACCAACATATACACATTGAACTCCCTACTATAAGGCATTGGCAGGTACAATTATATAACAAGGCCAGGTCTTCAGAGAGTTTACACATCCTAAAAGAACTGGGAAGCATTAATCAAGACTGCATTTAAAAACCACAAAGTACCACACCAGATATTAATGTAAGTTTAAGTCATTAACTAACGGTACAAAAGGTCCAAATTTAATTGTTTGCCTAATAAATAAATATGACTAGATTTCATAAGTTTGATCTTGATTTTAGAGTAAGACTTTCCTTTTCTAATTACAGACGTGTGGTGTACTAATCATGCCAAAAAAAGCTATTTTCATTTACCTGGAAATACGCCGACATAAAAGTGTTGTCCACGACCAAAATGATGTCTCCATGCTTATGAACAGCATGTGCACAGGCTTCAATGTCAATTATCTTCAAGTTCGGGTTTGTGGGGGTTTCAATCCAAACAAGCTAAAATCATTCAGTCAATAGCCATAGTTTGTAAAAATATATTTCACAAACATACATTGTAACAATCCGGGAGGCTATATTACATAATGGAAATGCATGGACAATGAAGATGGAAGGTTCATATCTGAATCCTAGCCTTGTCTATAAATTTCTGAGAGGGCAAATAGCTAAGTAACTTATCCTCTTCAGCTGTATAGTGGTATTTTTTTTTTTTTTGAGTTGGAGTCTCACTCCGTTGCCCAGGCTAGAGTATAGTGGCATGCTCATGGCCACCCCAGTGCCGACCTGCTGGGCTTCGACAATCCTGCTGCCTCAGTCTTCCAAGGAGCCAGAACTACAGGCGTGTGCTACCACGCCTGGCTAATTTTTCTGATTTATCGTAGAGATGAGGTCTCATCATGTTGCCCAGGTTGGTCTCGAACCTGCAGACTCAGGCAATCCTCTTGCCTCAGCCTCCCAAAGTGCTGGGATTAAAGGCTTGAGCCACTGCCTCTGGCCAGTAATATTTATTTTATGGAACTGTTGTAAGAATCAAATGAGATAATATGCATATAAGCAAAACAAATGCTCATTAATTACTGTAATTATTGTTCTTAAAAAAGAGAATGCATTTCAAAAACAGCTCAGTGTGTGGAAATTTTTTTTCTCAAAGATAAATAACATAGATCATATAAGAATGCATCCTAAAATTTTCATTGAAGAGAATTATCCTTATGATGCCAAAAATATCTTTAATGTGACTTTAGATAATACCAGATGCACTCGAAACCATAAAATAAGTACTTAGGGCTTGAAGAAGAACACAGGCTTTCGAATGAAGGAGAAAAGTGACATATACAACAAAAACCCTGGTTACAGCTCACTTTAAAGAGGCAGCATAGTGGCTTTTCTTTTTGAGAAACTTGCCCATGGCAGGTCTTTCTGCCATGAATCTTTCTTTTTCCTTCCTTTCTTCTCGCTAATAAACTGCTTTAAAACTTAAAAAAATAAAAATAAAAAAAAAGACAGCATAATATTTATCTGTATATTTTGAAACCTGCCACAATTGAGGCACAGGGCAGATGTTTGATAGTTACTGAAAAGACCAAAGAGGAAAATTCTGTGTTGAACAAGATGCCACTATATTGAATTACATTATCTATAGCTTTTGTTTTCAAAAAACTAATGATTCTCTTTTTACTACTGATTATTTAAATGGGTAAGACTTAATATTTTTGCCACTCTAGAGTTTTGCTATGGAAAACTAAGGTGATTAAAATAATGTATATTCCACAAAAACCTTGAAAGATTTAAAGAGTTTATAAAAATTATTCCTAATAAGAATCGATTATTCCTACTGACAGTCAAAAAAATTTAACATAAAAATAAATAAAAATATACAATGCAAGTTTTACATGGACGTAAAAATTCTACTTCAAGTGACAAGACTTATATTTCAGGGGGGAGAAATGTATTAATTAAAGTTAGTAAAGAGCCACTATCTCAAGTTCTGTTGACAAGACTTCATATACTCAAAATTTGCTTTCCTCCCTTAGAAAGACTCAGACCAGCAATTTTAATGAGTCTTTTCTTCCAAGTAAAATACAAAAAACAAGTCCCTTTGAAAACAAACCTTAATCATCAAAAGCTCACCCATGTGTTAATCAGCAAAGTAATAATTTGTACATGAAAAGATGTTCATTTTTTAGCATTCACTGCAGTATAATCTTGGATACAATTCTAATCTTTTAATCATAGCAAAAAGTTGAAAAAGATTGACTTATAAAAGTAACTAGTCCTTCTTTACCCATGCAGAATTTAAATGAGGTCCCAAGAAAGAATATCACATATGCCATTCACTCAGGCACAAAACACCTTCCGGTGGCATACAAATTTCCCAGGATGGAGGCTAAAGATTGTTTGTGGTTCACTCTCTACTTCCAACTATTATTTATGGCAGTATCCCTTAAACTTTAAGGCTTAGAGCACTGAAAAGGCACTGTGCTTAAAGTTTGGGGTTTTGATAAGCTTTTTTTTCTATAATCCAAACTCTGTGATGATTTCTGTTGCCAATATTAGCTTAGTAGTGTAGTTAAGAGTTGTGTGCTCCTGCATAAATTTTTAACAATTACCATGCATCCAGGTACTATACTAAGCATTTCCTATGCATTATCTCATGTAATTCTCACGGTTGCCTTTCTATTAAATAGGTATAATTCTCTCCATTTTCCAAATAAAGAAATTGAGACTCTGGCTAAGTAAATGGTCCGAGATGACACACCAAATATGATATAGGATTAGAATCTGAACTCCACTCCAGAATTCAAGTACCCAACCATTACGCTATAATAGCTGGAGGGCGCCAGCACCTATCTTAATCTTGTTGCTGTTTACAATAGCTTCTAATAAAATTTGTTATTTGAATTTAAACTATATTTTCTACTAAACAGAAATGATGAAAACAAACACCACAGGGAAAGCGGACAAAACTGAAAACTAGCTGAGTTACCTTGGTTGCTGGTGTAATTGCTGCCTCTAGCAATTTGGTTTTGGAACAATCAACGAAAGAAATCTTTAACCCAATTTTAGATGCCACCTCTCTGAAGTACCTGTTCGTACCTGAGGGAGAAGAGAATCAGATAAAATGAAAAGAACATTGTATTAAGAAATGTTCATTCCTTATAGATATAAACACGTAAAAGATACAAAGAACTCTCAGTCACCAATAAAAATGTAATCAAAAGCAGTTTGGTTAAACTGCTTGGCTATCCAATATAGTAAAGAAGAATAAGGCTTGGACTTTAGACTAAAGGTTTAAAGGTCAAATAAAACACACTTGATACCCAAAACAAGTGGCATGATGCAGAAAATGTTTCTCAAAACACCTAATCTCTACTCTTCAAGCATGAAATGGCAAGCTCCCTGAAACATCAGTATGTTTTATTTATTGTTTAATTTTATCAAGTCAGGGTCTCACACTATCTCCCAAGCTGGAGTGCAGTGATATAATAATCATGGCTCACTGCAGCCTCAAACTCCTGGGCTCAAGTGTCCTCCCACCTTAGCCCAAGTAGCTGGGGCTACAGGCACACACCACCATATCTTGCTATTTTAAAAATGTTTTTGTAGAGACAAGGTCTGGCTTTGTTGCCCAGGCTGGTCTTGAACTACTGAGCTCAAGTAATCCTCCTACCTCGGTGCAATTACAAGCACCCTCTCTAAACATTATCTTCTTTAGAGGTGAATATGCCAGAAAGTTGATCAACTCCTGGATCCTCATTCCACAGCTTAAATACAATTATTAACTAATCAATAATACTGGCAACATTGTCAATATGATGCAAGGTTCACTTTATCTTTAAATTACCAGCCGAACAATATAAATGAGAGGAGTCACCTACCTCCATACACATCATCCATACAAATAATTTGGTCTCCTGCTTTTAAAAGATGGCTAATAGTCACAGTGGCTGCTAAACCTGAAGCAAAGGCCATACCTAAAAAAAAAAAAAGCCAAGTTAGAGTAAGCCAACATGAGACTTTGGCTAAGTAAATGGTCCGAGACCTATAGGTTAAAAAACACCTACAGTATTTAGTTGCATTAATTTATGTCTCTTTCTCTGCTGATAGAAGGATAGCCATCACTGTTAAGTTATCAGAGGTCCCTGATTAATAACATTACAAAAATCCCCCTTTTCATTTCAAGAATAAAATATCTTTTTTTTTGAGTCAGAGTCTCACTCTGTCGCCCAGGCTGGAGTGCAGTGGCATGCTCACGGCCATCGCAGCCTAGACTTGCTGGGCTCAGGTGATCCTTCCGCCTCAGCCTTCCAAGTAGCTGGAACTACAGGCATGTGCCACCATGCCCAGCTAATTTTTTGATTTACTGTAGAGATGAGGGTTCACCAAGTTGCCAAGGCTGGTCTCGAACTCGTGGGCTCAGGCAATCCTCTCACCTCGGCCTCCCAAAGTGCTGGGATTATAGGCATGAGCCACCATGCCTGGCCCATAAAATACCTTTAAAATAAAAAATATGTAATATGGCAGATTTTTTTGTGTTACACCAATTCTACCTTGGCTATAACATTTCTCTGAAACACTTCAAGGAAATAATTCTTTACAAAAATTTGAGATAAAAGACCTATTACCAATTAAATTACAATTTAAAAATATCAAACTAAAGAAATTTCAAACATGTAGAACAGAGCAAAGATATGATTCACTAATTATATGGATATGCAATTCTGTAACTATTTTAACAAAACTCACACTCAGACCTGAGATTTGTCTGATAAATTTACCTGATGGATACATAAGACTCCTATTTCCTATTTACTATTCTGCTCTTATTTAGTAACATTTATATATTAAAAAAAAAAAAACAAAGACCAAAGATGACTTAACAGCAATCTACTCCCTTCATGAAAAAAAAGAAGTTCAGCAAGTTAATCCCTAATCTCTGAGAGCACGTTATCACAGTCACCGACCTTGGTGCTATTCTCAGGCACAGATTAACAGTTGAATAAACCAGAGTACAAGAAAGTTTATGTTATCATAGATAGTGTTATTAAACTTAGTTAATTCTTTCCTATTTACACTGACAGCTTCAGATGAATCATGTATTATTCACATGAATAGTAAATTGTAAATGCTAGCATTTTGCTTCTATTCATATTCATTTCTACCTGATAGTTACACATAGGCATATTATACCAACTGAAGGACCTTAGGCAAATAATTCAAAGTCCCAATAAGTTCTGAACTAGTGGATCCTTATTTATTTTCAGTTTTACATTCTGTGCCTTTGTGATTTTCTCTATACACTTAAAAATGGATTCTAGCCTGTGAAATGGAGATTACGTACAGTACTTAGCCCCATCCAGGGCCGCCACTGCTTTTTCCAAACAATTCCGAGTGGGATTTCCGGAACGGCTATATTCAAAACCCTGAAGAAGAGAAATTAGAGTTTATTCTAAGAGATTTAAGTTTGCTATCAGAGTCCCAACGTAGACATCTCCGCGTTATGAATTCATCTTATAGTCGTGATCTGTCTTGCCATTAGACAGAAGCCTGACAGTGTTGTGGCTATGGTGAAGTGACTCTGAAGTCACACAACGCAGTGCTGCTGATCCACTGCATGCCAATGGGCAACTCACTTAATACCTCCAGAGTTGATTTCAGTTATCTGTAAAATGGGAATAAAATGCAGATTTCTAGTTCATAAAATTGTGAGGATAAAATGAGATAATGTATAAGTTCATTGCCTGCTTCCTGGCACATGCTAATCACCACCTATTTTTATTAGTAGTATTTAGACTCACCTTTACCCATTAATCTGAAAGCATTAGGAAAAGGGAATTGCATAAACCAAGAGAATAAACCTAATTCTAATTTGTATTTCATTTTCTAAGAAATAAGTGATACAAGTTCTATTTGGCATAAAACAGGAAGCTATGAACAGATTCAACAAATGCTCAAAGTTCAGATCTTGGCTTTAAAAGGGACTCAGAAAATAGGGAGTAATTCCTGGCAAAGTAGCCTTACACAATACTTTTTAAAAATTTGCATTATGCTCCTTTTACACATATGGTACCATACTAGCTATGTTCATTCCGTCATTTTATTTAATCCTCATGTCCTCCTTTGAGGAAAGTGAAGCCATATGTTATGGTTCCGAAGGAGTGTCCAAGCCAGAAATCAAACCTAGGATTTAAACACTGATGAAAGTTCTATAATTTTCTCCCCCTGCCTCATATAGCACATAACAAAACACAACCACTCTTTACACCTTTGTTTCTGATTCAGAAGCTTCCGGTATTAGTAACAATAATTTTTAAAGTTTTGCTGTTTCCTGGTTTTTGACAAACTGAGTTTCATAGGGCTCCAGATATCTTCACCTCTCCCTACCATCACTTACCATTACCTCCTTACCATGACCTTCAACTGTACCTGCCACAGAAAAGCATGCTTGGATTCATGTGGCTCCTGCTATGAAAAGGTACCCCATGTTTCTACAAATATTCATTGAATATATTTAACTTTGGGGTAGGGGGAAGCATATTTCAGTGACAAGTTGCCTCACCCATTCAGTGTCTTTCCAAATCGAATTGGAGAATCAGATGTTTCTCATACAGCTCTTCAAATTCCCTTTAGGGGTCTTAACTGATTTTTTAAAAAGATGTTAAGCAGACTCTTGTGGACTTAACCATCCCTGCTGGCTTTCTGAAAACATTTCATTCTTAAAATCATGCCTGAATGGTTAA
The DNA here is from genome assembly GCA_963574415.1 of Tarsius wallacei. Classification (NCBI taxonomy): domain Eukaryota; kingdom Metazoa; phylum Chordata; class Mammalia; order Primates; family Tarsiidae; genus Tarsius; species Tarsius wallacei. The sequence continues at coordinate 22,694 of CAUYQG010223887.1, read as the reverse complement.
TTTATTGTACTAAGTTCCAAAGCTTGAGCAGCCACACATTCACTCAACCTGACACCAGAACAAACTGCATGCCTGGGAAAGGCTGTGCGTACATTCTGATCCCAAAGTACAGTAGCTAAAAGCATTCTAATCCAGTCATAGAAATGCTCTTAAAACTCTATCTCACAAAACAAAGAGCTAAGTCTATAAGAATGTTCCTCAACTTAGATATTGTTTTCAAAGCATAATCAAGGTTTTGGACCTACAAAGCTTATTTAACTAATTCCTTATAAACCTTAGCAATTTTTAAAATTCTCCAAGATGCATCAAGTATGCCACCAAAAACCTATATGATTAACAAAGAGGGCTTTCTCATAGGCTTTATAGGCCATTTATGTATGAGTCTGGGTCAGTTCCTTGTCTATAAAAAGTATAATACCTGTCCTGCCCTCTGACCTGATTGTTGTGAGGACTAAATGGAAATAGTATAAATGTGAGCATCATGAAAAAACACGTTGAGTAATTATTGTGTACTACACGGTTTCACAGTCATCTCCACAACTAATGTGGCAGGTACTTTTATTATTCCCATTCATACAGGATTAACTTGAGGCTTGGATGGGTTAACTCACTTGCCCAAAGTCTTCCAGCTCAGGAGAGATGGTGTCTGAGTCCAAATCTAGCCTTTGACTATGCAGGTTGTGCTCCTAATCACTGAACTAGGCTGCCTAAATGATGCAGTGAGCTAAGTTATTACTAGCATTGTTGGAGCGCAGCACATCGCAGCCTCGTGCCTAAGAGCGTACGTAGTTCCAGCGCAGGCTGATTAACGAACGTCCTTAGATCCCAGCCCTCTCACCAGAAAATGGGAATTCGGTTCAGACTAGGGTTGTTGCTAGGACTTGATGAAACAACACAGGTAACGTAGGTACTCAGTAACTACTGGGAATGCTTCGATTCCAGACAAGTCGTCAATCAGACCTTTAGCTTTTCTTTTTTAAGCTGACGCCTTGCTGTCTCTCAAAATCTTGCGGCTGAAGGCAATTCTCACAGATTTGAGTCGCAGATTTGCCAACACGAACACGAACTTCGGCCCCGATCTGTATGGCAAGCTGGGCGAACAGCTTCCCCCGGCCCCGCTCACCAAAAGAAGCGGGACCCCGGCCCCCCGGGCAAAGCGCTCCTCGGGAGCGGCGGCGCAGAACTCCCCTCGCGCCCCGCCGGCCCCGCGCCCGCCCGCCCGCGCGCTCACCGAGTGCCGGCCGGGCGCCGCCTGCTTGAATGTGGTGGACAGCGAGATGGGGGGCACCACGGCCCGCGAGCTCCACTGCTCCGGCTCCTGGCCCTCGTGGATGGCCAGCGTGGCGAAGTGCTGGAAGCCCGGCCGGAAGCCGTGCGGGGGGGCGTCCTTCTGCATGCTGAGCGGCGGCGGAGGGAAGGGACGCGCGGACGCCGAGACGGGCGAGGCCGAAGGAGCCGGGAGCGCAGCCGCAGCCGGAGCACGCCGCAGAGCCGCCGCGAGCGCGCGAGAGCGGAACCCCGGGCCGCCGGCCTCGGTTTTGCTCGCCGACCGGGAGGCTCGCCGCGCCGCGGGGCGGGGCCAGCGCGGCCCAATGAGCGAAGGCCCGGCGCGGCACCCGCTCCTCATTGGCTGGCGGCAGGGGCGTTGCCCGGCGCGTCGCGGCGACCGCGCTTCCGGGAGCGCCGCCGAGCGAGCAGGCGCGCCCGGGGCCGAGTGGTGCCGGCCCCGCGGCGGTGTTCCTGAGGACGCCCCCTGGAGAAGCTGCCGGCCCCCCTGAGCCGCTGGACGGGGTGACTTCGGGCCAGAGGTTCGTCCGAGACGTGGAGAGGGGCCGGCCGGGTGTCGAAACAGGTCGCTCGACCCCCTGAGGTTGCGGCCCGGGCCCGACCCCGACCTTCGTCCGAGGGCGGTGCCGAAAGACCCGAGCCGCGAGGTGGAGATTGGTTAAGAAAGCCGCGGCCCAAGCCGCCCACTTTGCTGCTGGGATTCTCGTTAATCGCGGTCGCTGAACTCTCACGGCTGGCGCTGGCATTGATTGGAGCGAACGTGGGGCGTATTTTCCTTGAGAAACAGCGAGGCTGCTGTGGCGAGGATGTCTGACCAGAAGGCAGGCACCCTCCTGAGAGCTATTCAGTCTTAAGCTTTTCAAGTGTTGTTATCTTTTTGTGGACGCACCTAGGGAAGCTCTCCCAGGTGAGGCAGTGTGGCCTTGAAAACTTACTGGAGGACCACTCACTGTTATAAACTCGAAGTCCATCCGGGTTGCTGCGAAGTTCATGCTTTTGTTCTTCTTTATGGCTGCGTAATATTCCATCGTGAATATGTAGAGTTTATAATACTGAGTGATTCTTCACAGAAACAAAGAGCTGAGTATCACATGTTCTCACTCATAAGTGGACCTTGAACAGCTACTGTAATACTACAACAAAAGTTTGACTGCGGAGGGTGTGGGGGCGGGGGGAGAGTATTGACAGTAGCCGAGATCTTCCTGGGGAGGCGGGGGCACACCTCATCAACAAGGGTACCTGCACAATGAATGTTTGTATACCTCACCCTGAGTTGTACCCCACAATTTAAAAAAACTAAAAAATTAAAAAAAACTTACTGGAGCCTGACATCCTTGTATAAAATGCTTTCCTTGTCACACAGTTACAACAACATCCTTGGCGGAGTAAAGAAAGGAGTCCCTTGCACGACTGACCACTCACCTGCGCCCAAAACCCTACTCGAACAGGTATCTCTCCTTTAAAACAAGCAGCAAAAGTCTCCTCTTTCCCTAAACGATACTAATTGACCTACTTATTATTGTGACTTTTTCTTTTTTTCTTCCTTTTGAGTCAGAGTCTCACTCTGTCGCCCAGGCTGAAGTGCAGTAACAGCCTTGACCTGCTGGACTCCTGCTATCCTTCTGCCTCAGCCTTCCAAGTAGCTGGAACTGCAGGCGTGCGCCACCACGCCCAGCTAGTTTTTTATTGTAGAGAGGACGTCTCACTATGCTGCTCAGCCTCCCTCCAACCCCTGAGCTCAGGTAATCCTACTTTCTGTTCATGTATTAACTAACACCTAAAACTATGAAACCACTCAAGAAAATGAGAACAAAAAATAAACAGCTCCTAAAAATGTACTGTTTGAATGAAAGACTTGCAAAGTTATGAGGGAATTTGCTTTTCAAATTAGCTTCAGAAACAATTAACCCATTAAGTTCCAGAGAACTCATATCTAAGAACCTTTGAGCTTTTGGAAACCTACCGAAATTTTTATGCCTGGGGGAAAAAATATGAATGGACTCCCGAAAACTAACGGATATTAATACATATTTAATTAATGTTTTTCTTTTGAAAATGTAACATGTCAACTGCTACTCACCTCAGTAGTTACACTTAACTATGCATGGTTATATATTTATGTAACATATGGCACTTAGGGGCCAATAGCGTCTAAAACAATTTCAATTAGTTTTACCTCCTAATATTTGCTGCCATTTTTTGAGTGGCATAAACGTGAACCTTTTATTTTAGTGTTACTGTAATAAAGAATCCTTTAAAACATAGCACCAATACAAATGCTCTAAATCAGGCCTTTTGTATTCTCATAAGCTGAGAAAACTGTATTGGAGAACAGCTTAGCATTATCTACTAAGGATTTAAAATACCCTCTTCCTATGACTCAATAATTTCATCTGTAGAAAATTTAACTTGTGAGGATTTATCCCTTAGATGTATTATCATATGAGCCACCACTCCAGGTGTGATCCTTTTATAAAACACAGAGTACCTAGTTTTATAACAAATACCTCTTAAACACTGTGACAATGCCACTGTAGTTTTTGCCTATATGCATACAACTCTCTGCCACTCTCATTAAAGTCAGGTGTGACGGAATAGCAAAAATGGCACAGTAACAACTTAGGAGAGATGTTTTTTAAGCCTATGTTACTATTTTTAATAGCAAAAAAAATGGGAGACAGCTTTATTCATTATTTAAAGACTGGCTAACCAATTATGATACCTCTCTGTGTTGGCTACACAATGGCCAAGAGATAGGAGGAGATTGAGGTGAGTTGGTAAATCATAACTTCTAATTTCTAAAACTAAAAAGCAAAGCAATATATAAATTAAGCTTTCATTTTTTCAAAAGAGTATATTATGTGTTGCATTATTTTTAGATATTTATGGTATAGTATGTATAAAAATCCTCTGGTAGTAGAGACCATGGCTCTGCAGTAGAAGGGTAACTGTCTTTACATTTTATTCACTTTTATGTTCAAGTTTTATAATATGGGCATATATTATTAATACCTTTCAACAAAAATAATACTACCAAGAAACCTAATTTAGAAGTTTCAGTTTGGCAAGTTATTTAGAAAAAATATTTTAAAGGAATAACTGATAGCCACTATAAAACCAGTAAATGCTATGTAGTTTGAGGGATGTGATGATTTTTCATGTGAATTAGTTTGTAAACAGCAAAATAACTTTATAAGTCTTACTGAAAAACTATTAATTACTCTTGGGAATGAGGTTCAGCAAGGGCAGATGTTTTGGAGAAAAAGGGAGACATACTTTTTTCAATTTTACATTTCTTTACTGTTTGATTTTTGTTTTTTTGTTTTCTTTTTTTTTGAGTTACAGTCTCACTCTGTCATCCAGGCTGGAGTGTAATGTCATGCTCATGGCTACCACAGCCTCAACCTGCCAGGCTCAGACAATCCTTCTACTTCAGCCTTCCAAGTAGGTGAACTATAGCCATGTACCACCATGCTCAGCTAATTATTTTAATTATTATTTTAATTGTAGAGGCAGGGTCTCACCAAGTTGGCCAGGCTGGTCTTAACCCCTAGGCTCAGACAGTCCTCTCACCTCTGCCTCCCAAAGTGCTGGGATTACAGATGTGAGCCACCACAGCAGGTGTGATCCTTTAATAAAACACAGAGTACATTGTTTTATAACACATACCTCTTAAACATTGTGAAAATGGCACTGTAGTTTCTGCCTGTATGCACACAACTCTCTACCACTCTCATTAAAGTCAGGCTGTGACTGAATAGCAAAAATGGCACAGTAACAACTTGGGAGAGATGTTTATAGAATGTATTATTATTATTATCAAGCATAAATATAGGCAATGATTAGATCTGTTTTATTTTACCTCAAATGAAAAAAAAATTTGCTCTTCCTTGGGCTTTTGCCTGTGAATTTATGAGATTTATAAAGGTAATTTTAGACTGGGCGTGGTGGCTCACATCTATAATCCAGCACTTTAGGAGGCCAAGGTGAGAGGATTGCCTGAGCTCATGAGTTCGAGGCCAGCCTGGGCCACTTGGCGAGACCTCATCTCTACAATAAATCAAAAAATTAGCTGGGTGTGGTGGCACATGCCTGTAGTTTCAGCTACTTGGAAGACTGAAGCAGAAGGATCTCCTGAGCCCAGTAGGTTGAGGCTGCAGTGACTGTCCAGTGTGCCACTGGCTTCCAGCCTGGGCGATAGTGAGATTCCAACTCAAAAATAAGTGGATAAATAAATAAATAAAAATAAAGAAATTTTGAGTACAAGGGAAAGAAGATGTTACAAGTTCTTAATTGGGAGGCTTATAGATTACTACAATGGGCCAAAACCCTCCATATATTATGACACTTCACTGACGAATATAAAAAGTTTTTAAAGTAAAACAAAAATAAACTAAATTTAGTTTTGGTGTAACATAATTTAAAATGATATCTTGAAAATAAAAATGTCTAAATACTGTTGATAGAGCTATTAAATTTACTATCGAGAGACACTGAAGCACATTTCTAGCACAATTGCTTTTTTTTGGTGATCAATACAAAGATAAGTGGCATGCTCACTCTAACATATATAATGAGTATATAGGCTGAGAACTGAACATAGTTTTAGGCGTTTGGGATGAAAAGTAACACCAAAATCGTTAGGATGTGTTTCACAGTGATATAAGACAAGCCGAATATGACGGAAAAGCACAATGAAGTACGAACTCTGGCTTTTTGAGTAAAAGTTAAGCAGCTGAGTTTCAGAGTCAGAATGCTTGGGCTTGAAATCTAACTCTAGGATCTGCTGTCTCTGTGACCTTGAAAGGGCCATTTACTTAATCTCTAAATCTCAGTTTCCTCTTCTGTAAAATGGGTAAAATAATAGTACTTGGTAGTTCTCAAAAATAGGTTCTTACAAGCTCATGGCAGGCCAGAGAAAGTATATAAGTATACTAAGTGAGAATCATTTGGGCAAGAGAGCAACTTTTGTTATTTTTCTGTCAAATATACTCACATTTGCAGTATCCTTGGAAAGGAGTACTATGCAGAGGTCATCTCATCCAATGGAGAAAGTGGGCAGCATTTTTTGCATAGCTCATAAACTGGCACACAGGTAAGATAGTGATACGTGATTGGAATTATCCAGATGTGCAGAAGTCTCATTCAGCTGGTAATACAGCAACTGAAAAGCTCTTGCTGATAGATTATACCAGAGAGAAAATATTTTAGGAGGACAATACTCCATGCTGCAGCACTGCCTAGCTCATTGCAGAGCATTTAGCCTTCCTGGTGGCCAGTGGCACAATCCCAAGTATTTCCAAACACAGCAAGATCAGCCTCAGCTGAGATCAATGACAAAAGGAACTAAGGGGATTGCTCTGAATTTAATAGCAAAAGCATGGAACCAACTGTGCTGCCCATCAGAAGAGGACTAGATCAAAAAAATGTGGTACATATATGTGATGGAATATTATGCAGCCATAAAGAAGGACAAAATTCTGAACTTTGCAGCAACTTGGATGGACTTAGAGTCTTTAATACTGAGTAATCTATCACAGAAACAAAGAACTGAGTATTGCATGTTCTCACTCGTAAGCTGACCTTGAACAATTATCATAATACTATAAGAAAGGAATTGGCAGTAGTGGGAAACTACCGGGGTAGGGGGGAGGGCACACCTCATCAACAAGGGTACCTCATAATGAACATTTGTATACCTAACCCTGAATTGTTCCCCACATCTTAAAAAAAAAAAAAAAGAATGGATTGGTAACAGAGACATATGAAGAAAAATGGGGGGAAAAATGACCTTATTATATTGAAGATTATAGTATCTAGGAAAAGGAATGCCAGAAATATAAGGCACGCTTAATAGACCAAACCACCTCAAACCGTATCCCTGGGAAAGTTTAAAAAAAACAAAAACAAAAAACAGCTCTGTGGCTGGAAATGTTTGGGAAACACCACATACAGGTATACCTCAGGGGTATTAAATGTTCAGTTCCAGTAGGGATGTTTATTTGCAATGCCTGTTTGCTTTAAAATGTGCTTTAAGTAAATGAAATCAGTATGGAATTCCTCCAGGAATTCTAACTCTTAGCCAACTACTTTAATGATTTCTCTCTCTCTCTCTCTCTCTCTCTCTCTCTCTCTCTCTCTCTCTCTCTCTCTCTCTCTCTGGTTTTTAACTCTATCACAGAAACAAAGAAGGAATGACAAGAAGGAATGCTGTCCGACTTGGCACTTCAGTGATTTAAATTGTATAATGGACTTTGGTTCATCTAGGTTTGAATTGATGCTGCTTTGGCCAAAATTGTGGTGGTCAATACTATTTCTGAATCCATTCACTTGGAAATTTTGTCATTAAGGAGAAGTAATGTTATATCCCCAAATTTGGCAGCCAAATTAGGATCTGAATAAAAACAAAATCATAGCTCCCCAGTGGCATGTGGGGCAGTGACATACCCCGTAGTCCCAGCTACTTGGGAGGCTGAGGCAGGAGGATTTTTTGAGTCTTGGAATTCCAGGCTGCAGTGAGTTATGATTAAGCCTATTGATAGCCTTCACTCCAGCCTAAGTAACATAACAAGCTCCTGTCCCTATTTTTTAAAAATAGTATATCATGGCAAATGAGTCTTAGCTATTGAGTCGTGTGAAAATTCAACTTATACCCAAGTAATTTTTATAAACTCTGGTGTACCCTACAGCCATCATCTCACCCCATCTTACCTGTACATTAACTCCTCTTACTCTGAAAAGAAGATGCAGAATTCAGATTCTAGAATGATTAGTGTATACACCCTCAAACACAGTTGAAGTGACAACTAAGGGCGTCAGTTAACTGGGCTCTTGTAAATAAAATTCCCTCCTTCATTAAAATAGGTTCCTGATGACTAAGCTTCAAATAGGAAGCACTTTTGAAGACAGCCGGTATATTTTTGTTTTGCATATAGACTGAGGATTCACGCCTGCTCCTACTTAATGGCATTTATGATTCTGAATCCTAGCAAGCACTCAGGAAAAAGGTCATATTAGCAGAGGTCACTTGGGTGCTAGGGTGGTTCAGAACTGTATTCACAGCACACTTTTAAACATAGCAAGTTTTATGGCACTTCTGATATAATTAACTTGCGTTTAATCTATGTTGGACTATGTACTTTTGTGCTTTCAATATTATTCTATTTGAATAAAACTAGTTATAACAAGGATCAGGACCCTGTAGCCCTGGCCTGCCATCTCCCAAAAACATGATTATGCTTTTAAAAGTGAGTCTTTATATTTTAAAAATCCACATTAAATTTTTTACAGATAAAATTACATGGTATCTAAGTCAGGCTCGGTGGCTCAGCCTGTAATACCACGCTTTGGGAGGCTGAGGTGAGTGGATTGCCTGCGCCCGCAGGTTCAAGACCTGCCTGGGCAACTTGGCGAGACCTCATCACTACAGTAAATCAAAAAAATTAGCCGGGCGTGGTAGCGCATGCCTGTAGTTACGACTACTTGGAAGGCTGAGGAGGAAGGATCGCCGGAGCCCAGTAGGTCGAGGCTGCGGTGGCCGGGGGTGGCCACTGCACTCCAGTCTGGGTGACAGAGTGAGACTCCAACTCAAAAAATAATAATAATAATATGGTATCTGAGACTTTATCAGAAGGATAAAGAGACTCTATCCTGCCCAAATGTGTATGTTTTTGGTAGATGGCAGGCCAGGGCTATAGTATGCTGATCCTTGTCGTAACCAGTTTTATTCAAACATAATGTTGAAAACACAAAAGTACATAGTCCAACATGGATTAAGTGTTGTCTATAGCTACTCTTGAGCGATCACAGCAGAGCTGAGAAGTTGTGTCAGGTTCCATATAATTAATACCCTCAATACCTGTTTTGCCTTCTCCAGTGGGTCTCTGCCTCAGGCTCCCTTGCTGTGCTCCCTCTGCAGCCCTTGCTGCCAGTGTCCAGCCAAGTGCTGCTGTGGTGAGGCAGAACCTGAAGTCAGCAGTCACTCCCGGCAGCTTCTTCCCAGGAAGGGCTCTGCTGATTTTAAAAAATGGCACTTGGCTTCTGCCTGTTTTTGTTTATAAACACTTAGTACCTTTTATGATCCGGCACCATACGAATTGGGGAGCTTGGGGCATTGTAATAAAGTAGATATGGTTGTCTTCCTTAAGGAGCCCAGTGCCTAGTTGGGTAAAACCATGTTTAACAACTTACAAGAAAATAATGTATTGCTGAAATAAAGGTGTGACTCAATTGCTGTGGGGACTCAGAGAAAGTTTCATAGAAGAGAGAAAATTAAACTAAATCTTGATGAATAATTGGGAGTTAAGATTTTAAAATAAATTAAATAGTCTTCTTAAAATAAAAATCCTTCTGAGATTTGAAATTTTCAGAAAACACTTATAAAACACATACTTATCGTAAGAACTATGTCAGGATCAAGGCATTAAGTGAATAAATAAGACTTGGTTCCTTTCCTTGAGGATTCTATAGTCTCCTAGGAGAGAAGCGCTTTCTAAAATATGTATTCTTAGTATATTGTAAGGAGAGACATTTACCTTGATGGTAGTAGGGGTTGAGATAAGAAGGTTAAGGGCATAGGGCTAGAGAAATTAGCTCAGGGGAGCTAAACCTGTACAAAGTCTTAAAAGATAAACCAAACCAGGCTCGGTGACTCAGCCTGTAATCCTGCACTTGGGGAGGCTGAGGTGAGTGAATTGCCTGTGCCTGAGGGTTCGAGACCTGCCTGGGCAACTTGGCGAGACCTCATCTCTACAATAAATCAAAAAATTAGCTGGGCGTGGTAGCGTGCACCTGTAGTTCCAGCTATTTGGAAGGTTGAGGCGGAAGGATCGCCAGAGCCCAGCAGGTTGAGGCTGTGGTGGCCAGGAGCATGCCACTGTACTCCGGTCTGGGCGACAGAGTGAGACTCCAAATCAAAAAAAAAAAAAAAGGATAAACCAAAGTTACAGATGAAAAAGATGTGACGGACAACTGGAATGAACTCTAGTGGAGGGGCGGTGGACTTCCTATAAGCAGAGAAATAATCTTCATATTGTTCCTTTATCTTCCAGAGATGAGTAGAGGAGAGATCACGGTCCACTGAGAAGCAGAGCATACGGATAGATAAACCTTGGGATATGAAAAGGGGGGCCTCAGGTAAGGGGGGGGGCTAGAGGGAGAGCCATTGGCAACCCCTAAAGAAATTGCCCATGACAATCAAGCAGAAGTGACAGAGAAAAAGCAAACCAACTGCACAGCATGGCTGCAGGTTGCAGCCTAAGTTAGTAGGCACAAGCTGAGGGTACATTTTTAAAAACAGATAAACCTATGGTAACCAGAACAGCGTAGTACTGGTACAAAAATAGACATAGGCCAATGGAACAGAATAAACTCAGAAATAAAACCACTGACCTGCCACCAACTTATCTTTAACAAAACTGACAAAACAAGCATTGGTGAAGGGTTACCCTGTCCATATCATGGGAAAACTGGCTAACCATATGCAGCAGAATGAAGCTGGACCCCTACTTACCCATACTTATCACCATATATAAAAGTGGACTCTAAATGGATTAAAAACTTAAACCTAAGACCCTAGACTATAACAATCTTAGAAGAAAACCTAGGAAACACTCTCTTGGACTTGTTGGCCTAGGCAATGAATTCATGACTAAGTCCTCAAAAGCAGAGGCAAAGAAAATAAAATTGACAAGTGGGACCTCATCAAGTTAAAAAGCTTCTGACCACAAAAGATACCACCACAGAGTAAAGAACAACCCACAGAAAATAGAAAATACTTGCAAACTATGCATCAGACAAAGGCCTGATATCCAGACACCATAAGTAACTCAAAGGAATTGACTGAAGAAAAAAATAATAATTCCATTTAAAAGTGAGTAAACATGACATTTTTCAAAGGAAGACATCCAAGCAGCCAGAAAACATGAAAAAATGCTCAACATTGCTAGTTATCAGAGAAATGCAAACCAAAACCACAATGAGATACCATCTCACACCAGAATAACTATTATTAAAAAGTAAAAAAAACAAAAAAAACCAAAACTGGTGTTGATGAGGCTGCAGAAAAAAGGGCATGCTCATACACTATTGGTGGGAAAGTAAGTGAACTCAACCCCTATAGAAAGCAGTTTGGAGAGTCCCCAAAGAACTGAAAATAGATTTACCATTCAACCCAGCAGTCCTATTACTGGGTATGCACCCAAAGGAGCATAAACCATTCTGCCAAAAGGAGACCTGCAAACATGTTTATCGCAGCATTATTCGCAATAGTGAAAACATGTAATCGACCCAGGCATCCATCAACAGGACTGGATAAAGAGAATGTGGTACATATATACCATGGAATGCTATGCAGCCATAAAAAATGAGGAAATCATGTCTTTTGCAGCAACATGGATGCAGCTGGAGGCCATCATTCTAAGCAAATTATTACAGAAACAGAAAAACTGAGTGCTGTACGTTCTCACTCGTCAGTGGGAGTAACACTGGGCACACACAGGCACAGGGTAGGAACAGCAGACACTTGGGACCACCAAACGGGGAGGAGGAGGGAGAGTAAGACACCGTGCTCACCACCTGGGGAATAGTTTCATTAGAAGCCCAAACATCACCATCACATAATAGACCTATGTGACAAACCTGCACATAGACCCTGTGAATCTAAAATAAAGTAATTAAAAAAAAAATTGATTAGCTTAATATTCAATTTTAGATTGTTCATGTTGCATTGATGTTAACCTTATACATTCTCTAGAATCTCCACTAAAGTCTGTGATATAGAAATGCCTTGAAAAAGAAATCAGCCAGGTGCAGTGGCTCACGCCTGTAATCCCAGTACTTTGGGAGGCAGAGGTGAGAGGATTGCTTGAGCCTGTGAGCTCGAGACCAGCCTGGGCAATAGAGCGAGGCTTTGTCTCTACAATAATAAAAAAACTAGTTGGTCATGGTGGTTCATGCCTGTTGTCCCAGCTCCTTGGGAGGCTGAAGCAGGAGGAGCACCTCCTTAGCCCTAGAGGTCGAGGTTGTGATGAGTCGTGATCATGCCACTGAATTGCATTGCTGGGATAGTGTGGAGAGGGAGAACAGTAGGAGGTGATTTGAGATTCCCTTGGTTGCAGAAATTGGAAAGTAAAGTGACTATAAGAGGAAACATGGAAATCCTGGAAAGACTGTGCTGTGGAGAAGGGATTGAGACAGCTGTCATTAGTGCTGAAGTAAGAATTAGAGGTTTGAGGGGGAGAAAATATGTTTTAGTCACTAATGGCTTTTTTCTCTAAAAATAAAATGTTTATATGTATTTAGATATTAAAATAGAATTCATAATTCAAAAGAACTCCAAAAAATTTAAGAAAGATAGATAGCAAAGAGAAGAAAAAGTCCACCCCTTCCTTAAAACAGTCCCTACTGTCTTTCAGGTTTCTCTGTGATATTATGTGTGTGTATGAGCTTGTGTCTGTGTGTCTGTGTGTCTATTTTTCTAAGTCTGACAGGTTGAATTTAAGAGAAAGTCGGGCATGTTTGCTCATCCTGAAGGGAGACAGGCCCAGGTGTGTGTTTGGACCTACCAAGTGGGTGTCCGTTACACTGAGGTGGCCGCCTGTGGGTCCTAGGCTCCACTTTTTGCTCATTCCCTTCCCCCTCCCCACAACAGTTCTCATACTGCTTAATCACATTGGAGCTGGGCAGGACCAATGGCTTATGCAGGATCCATATGGAAGATGCCTCCAGGGATTCCAGAATGACTGAATCCAGAAGTGCTGTCAGAGATTTGGGAGCTCCTTCCACAGTAGCCAGGGGTAAGCCAGACCAAAAAAATTATCAGTTATTCTTAGTGACTAACAGGGGTCTCACTATGTTGCTCAGGCTATCCTCCAACTCCTGGCCTCAGGAGAGACTCCCCAAGTGCTGGGATTAGAGGCATGAGACACCTCACCAGGCAAGTAATTAACATCTTGGTGTGAATTAGTTTATCTGTTGAAATACTCTATGTCCCAGGCAGCATCAAGTATCAAAATCCAGGCATTTGGAATAAGAAGGATCTCTAAAGAAGGGTGGGCAGTGAGAGGAGATTGTAGAAAGACGAAAGAAATAATAGAGAAATTTTACCCACTTCTTTCACAGGTGGGACAGGGCTCCACAGACCATTAATTACTCCTTATATCAGGCTGGCATGTGACAAAGACTTGCAATTAGGACCTAGCTGTCGCCATTGCAGAACTTTTTAAAAAAAATTTTACTTAAAAAAGGATTTGTTTTATGTCATTATTCACTTTTATGTATAATACAGTTGATATTGCATACCACCAGGGACTTTGATTCTCAAGTAATTGTTTTGGTGATACAAAGTAGGTAATTTAGCTCTGTGCACTTGGGTTTATGCTAATTTGGGGGCCTAAACTGTAGAGGTAAATAAAATTATCTGAAAATTTTGAACCCATTTTCTGGCAATCTTGCCAATCAGGAACAAAGGTCACTGGCACTTAAGTAAGATTCTAACCATCAACAGATTGCCGTTAATCACTGTGGGCATTTTGGCTAAGGAAGAGAGGACAAGTTTGTTTCGATCCAAACAATTTTCATTCCAGCCACTCTCCACTTCCCATGATATCCTGGTATTATATCCTGAGAATCCACAATCAAGGTCAAGCATCTAGATCTGTTCGTGACTGATGTTCCAACATGCACATATTGTACGAGGAAACTGGCACTTAAGGACATTCAGTTGGCAGAGAGGCTGAAAGATGATCCCTGGAGGTTGTTGATTATATGGATCCCAGCAGTCTAACCTTTGCAGTTACAGAAACACATCCTTGTTTGAATGTTGGCCACAAACTGGAGCGTGCTCCTGCTTCATGATGCTAGTTTATCTGAATCATCGCCTAAGAGTTTAGGGAGAATGGCCTATTAGCAGAGCCACATGGAGAACTGGGTTAAGTGTCTCTTTTCAGGACAATGGTTTTAAATATCTTTCAAGTTCATACCACCAGAATTTTTGAATGCCAACAGAATTAACTTGCCTCCATTCACAAGTTATTGTTCCTCCTTTTGATTTACTTTAATCTAGCATTGCTTTTTGTTTAGAATGCTTATTAGTTTATCTGGCTCACTTAAATATTCAAGAGGCAATGTACTTTATGTTTCCATAAGTAACTAATTATATTTTTGCCTCAGTTGGGAGGTAACGTGTGTCTTCTTTACTACTTTGTTAGTTGAACATTTCCTTGTGCCATTTTTCATGGCTTATTTTACTCAGAATTTTGGGTGACAGAGATCTTCAGCTGTGGTGAAGTGAAGTTTACATATTAATACAAATACACCACACCTAAAGGCTTGTGCTACTTCAGGGTGTAATGGCACACTTATAAACATAGTATTTCATGTATCAGTTATACAATTGGTCAAATTCTGTGTCTTAGTTGTGGACACTTCGAATGATAGCAAAATGTATTTTCCCATCCTCAAGAGGTTTCACTATAGAGTACAGGAGAAAAGAAAGTCAGCAAATGAAAGTGAGCAAGTGAACTATACAGGATGGTAAATGATTCACAATAATTTATGGGAAAGCGAGTTAATTCCTGGCTGGAGTCAGGCAGGTTATTATGAACCCTGACCCCCATGATGTGTATATCCTGCACAACTGTACCTTGCAGTCTTGGCTTGGGGTAAGTATGGCTTTATGTAAATAGCCATTTTGAGCTGGGCAAAAGGATTATAAAAATTATCCCTTCTTTTAGTAATCTAGATGGTAATTATGATATGGGAGTTTGAAACTTCAAGCATGGGGAAAGGTTATTTAAATTGTAGAAAATTAGAAATATTTGTTGTTAATAAGGTTTTTTAGAAAATTAATTTTTTCTGTAAAAAGAAATATAAGAGACCAGATTATAAAGAGATAGGATTAGTCACATCTGATTCATGGAAACAGCTCTGAAATCAAATTCCCAATTGATAGCCACCACTGTCCCAGAGCAGAGAAAAAACATTTTCAGCTACCACTACGTAAGAAGCTTTGAGAGGTTTTCAGATTAAAATAGCAAATATTTGAAGGCTAACACATTAATTAGGACTCTTAGATTACAAAGTTAAGGTATCTTATTTGAATTAAATAAACATAAAGAGGAATTTGTTATAATGAAAAGGAAGTATCCTATGAAACTTAAGGATAGAAGTGCAGGTGTTTTTTCAGGAATAAGTAGAAAGAGGAGCTTATGAGGGCTGACAATTAAGTTAGTGACCTCGTCACTTACAATGGTAGCACCGTACAAACCACTCGGTAAAGTTTCATGACCTTGGCATATCGATGTCTCACAGCTGTGCTCATGTTAGCATGAGGTGGTGTCTTGCTGAGTGGAGTTCATTATTGTTGCACGTATTCATGTGCCATTGCAAGAATGTCAGAACTTAAACTAGAGCAACAAACAAACGTTAAATTTCTTGCTCAACTTGGCAAGAGTGGAAATGAACTCAGGGATGTGTTAGTCCAAGTTTATGGGGATAATGCCATGAAGAAAACAGCAGTGTATAGGTGGATTAAACGTTTTCTAAGGGGAGAGAAAATGTCACTCATGAAGAGAGGTCAGGATGGTCAGTAATGAACAGAATTGATGAAAACATTGCAAACGTGGCAAATCGCGCTTCTGAATTGTTGGCTGACTGCAAGAAGAATAGCAGCCCAAATAAACATTGATAGAGAAACAAGAAAATCTTGGCATGAGAATGGTGTGTGCAAAATGGTCCTGAAAGAGCTCTTGAATCACAGCAAAGCACCAGCTCACACAAAACTGTTTGTTAGTGAGTTTTTAGCCAGTAAACAAATAACTGTATTGGAATACCCTCTCTACTCTCCTGACATGGCCTCAATGCCTTTTTTCTTTGCCCAGAGGTAAAGGAAATATTGAAAAGAAGACACCAAGGGTAATATGATGACAGCTCTCATGGCCATTCCAGAAAAAAAATTTCAAAATTGCCTTGACAGGTAGACTAGGAACTGGTGTCACTGCATAGCTTCCCAAGGGGAGTACTTCAGAGGTGACCATAATGATATTGGCAAATGGGATATGTAGCAGTTTTTCTACATGAGGTCACGAACTTAATTGTCAGAACCAATAAATGTCCCTCAGTTATCTTGCGGTATCTCATATCTTCTCACCTTTGTATTGTATGTATTTTTTTTATTTTTTGAGTTAGAGTCTCACTCTGTTGCCCAGGTTGGAATGCAGTGGCATGCTCATGGCCACTGCAGCCTCGACCAACTGGGCTCAGGCAATCCTTCTGCCTCAGCCGTCCAAGTAGCTGGAATTATAGGCACGTACCACCACACCAGGCTTGTTTTTTTATTTATTGTAGAGATGAGGTCTCGCCAAGTTGTCCAGGCTGGTCTCTAACCCGTGGGCTCAGACAATCCTCTCGCCTCAGCCTCCCGAAGTGCCGAGATTATAGGCGTGAGCCACTGCACCTGGCCTGTACTTTTATTTAATTCTTCTTTCTCTATTTGTAGGCCTGTTGTCGTGGTTTTCTGATCTAATCAGCACAAACATTTCCCATTTTCTCTACAACACCTCCTAGGATTTACTTATTATTTTTCCACCACTGGAAAGAAATTGACTTTTATTCTCCATTCTAGTTTCCCAAATTGCAGGAAAAGGGCTAAGTGGTTCAGCTGGAATCAGGTGCCCACCTCTGTGTAAATGACTGTAGTCAAAGAGACAAAAATAAAACACTAAATGCGGACTATAATGACAATGTGTAATTGTCATTGTCTTGGGGTGGCATAGGGGGAGGCATACCTATTCTCACAATGACTAGTTTCAAGCTACCCGTGTGATATCACTGAATGTGGAGTCAGAAGACATGCTCACAATTAGCTTTCATACAATACTGTGGGGCTGCTTTGAAAATGGCTATTCCTGTGGTAACCAGGTGGATGAAAGATCATTTCTCAAGAAAGAGGAGACTTTGGGCAAGGAAATCGATGTGTCTAACACAGCCAATACATAGTACAATTGATACTGTTATTTCCCCCCATCATATCATGTCTTTTTACTCATTTGTTAAAGCTAAGGTTTGTATTTAACTGGCCATCTTTAGATTTATAAGGTCTATCATTAGCATGATAAAGAGTTGGGAAATTAGGATAAGAAACCAAGTATGCAGGATCTCAGAAAATGGTCCCTCAAAATGAATGACTTGGAATCAACCCTACCCTGAGACTAGCCACAGAAAATAGAATCTATTGCCAAGTTATTTACTGTATTGCTTGTTTTAATTGAAGCTAACTTTTTTTATAAGAGAACTTCTTTCCAAATAAATTGTAAACCAGAGTATTATAGGAAATCTGTAAATAATTATAGACCTGTTAAAGCCCAAGGAGTGATTTTTCTGAAGTAAAAATCTGTCCATAGACAAAAATGAGTATGAAAATGCAAGAGTAGTTATCAAGAAGCAAGGAGAAACAGAAGAGTAGAAAAAGTAAGTTAGATTAAACTGTTCTTCCTGCAATTCAAACAAAAGTGGAGAAAAAAATAAGCATAATACTTGCTGCTGCTCCTGTCTTATATTGTCAGATTATCATTCAAAAACAGAAAGTTGTCTACTACATGACTATCTTATTAATGACCAACAAAACACGTTATTCAATGTTGAAGACTACTAGATACATTTATTCAAATATACTTGAGCACTGTTGAGTACCTAGTGGAGTTGTTTTGTTATAAATAGTACTAAAGTCATGTTCCTCATTTATAACTCTATACTTGTTTATTAAAATTTTATTTAATCTTTGCAGAACATATTTTTGTCACTAGATACATCCCTTGAGACATTTCTTCCATAAGCAAACATTCAAGACCATTTTCTTATTTCTTGCTAAATGTTTGCTGATTAATAAAACCTCAAATGTTTTAAGTTACAAACATTAGGGTAGATAATATCATCATCTAGACATTCATTTAGCAATGCTTATTGATTGCTTATTATGTGCTGATTACGTCAGCACATAAACGAGACCAGCCTCTTCTCCAACCTTGAGGAGCTGACAGAGGGTGGGAGAGTTAAACCCAACAACAGCTATAACACACAGAATCATTTTTAGAAGTTTCATTTGCCATGTGATTACTCAGTTGGTACTGTATTTGACCCCTTCATTCAAGCCCTCAGAGACACAAGCACCTCCACTGCCTTCCACCACTGTCTCTCACCTGGATCACTCCTATAGCAGCCAAAATGGCTTCTCTTCTCCCCACTTACGTAGATCTACCCTCAACGCAGATGCCTGAGTGACCCTTTTAATATGTCAAATCATGTCACTTTTTAAGACTTTCTCAAGTCTTCACATGTCACTCGGAGTAAAGGCCAAAGTCTTTAGATTGTCCTACAAGATCCTGGTTTTATCTCGTATTATCCGGCTCTCCATTAAAAGTGGGTTCCTTGCTCCTCCCTGAACTAGTCAGTCTTTCTCCTGCCACAGGACCTTTGCATCCACTACTCTCTTATTCTCCCTACTGGGAACACCTTTCCCCCAAATAGCCCATAGCTGATTCCCCACCACCTTCAGCTCTTTGCTCAAATATCACTTCCTCCCAGTGAGACTACCCTGCTGACACAATTTCAAATTTTTACCCATTTCTTTCCAAATCCTGATGTCCCTTATTTGCTCTAATTTATCCATAGCATGAATCACCTCCTAGCAGACTTTATAAGCTACTTATTTATGAGGTTTATTAGGTGCTATCTGTATCATCACTAGAATTACAGTCTGTGAGGACAATGTTTTTTGTTTGTTTGGTTTACTCATGTGTATTAGCACCTAAAACAATGCCTGATACACAGTAAGTATGCAAGAAATATTTCTTAGTAAATAAATATAGAAAAAAACTACATTCAGGTTGAGAAAAAGGCAGGCTAGTACTTATCTATTTATTGACAGCCAAATTTACTGAAAATAAGCTATGATTTAGACACTATAAGTAGAAGATGACTAGAATCAGGTCCTTGTCCTGGGAGCATTCATATACTTCCAGGGGAGACACATAAACATATGATTTTATTTTATTGGGTTAAATATCATAATAGAGGGATGTACAAAATACCAAAGTCAGAGCAGCTAAGCTTTGGAGATGCTCATAAAATGCAAAGAGTCTTCTAGCTCATAATAACTGTACACACAGTTTGTCTTTTTGGGGAGGTGGCATGAGCCTCACTCTAGGAGGCTGGGGAGAATAGTAGTTTAGCTACTGAGGTCTAGAATGGAAATTTTAGTTCTACTCTTTACTGATTCTATGATGTTGGGCAAATTGCTGACCATCTCCAGTTATAAAACACAAGAACTGTTATCACCTTTCTTTACACCATATCATTTTAAAATAAGGGATATACCAAAGCCATTGATTTACTTTTATACACAAAAGAAAAAAATTCAAAGCTCTTCTGTCTAAAACTGCAAGCTGACCAGTGTTTGTTTATTTAGAAATTAGAGATGTTCATTTGATTACTCAAGACAACCAAATAACAAGTAGAACAGTCAATTCAGCAAGAAGCATGCTTTAGAGAATAAAGGATGCCTTTACATACTAATCTTTGAAGCTTAAGCATAACTTATTTTTTGACAATACCAAAATAATATTTTTAAAGTTACAGAAAAGAGGCCGGACTTGGCTCAGCCTAGAATCCCAGAGCTTTGGGAGGCCGAGGTGAGTGGATTGCCTGAGCCTGTGGGTTCAAGAACAGCCTGGACAACTTGGCGAGACCTCGTCTCTACAATAAATCAAAAATTAGCTGGGCGTGGTAGCACGTGCCTGTAGTTCTGGCTACTTGGAAGGCTGAGGCGGAAGGATCACTGGAGCTCAGCAGGTCGAGGCTGCGGTGGCCGGGAGTGTGTCACTGCACTCCAGTCTGGGCGACAGAGTGAGACTCCAATTCAAAAAATAAAAAATAAAAATAAGAAATAAAGTTACAGAAAAGGGAACAGAATGGTTGCAGGTGTACATTTTCATTCATATCTCTGTATTAGAAAAGATAAGACTGATATTCTTGAAAAATCTTCTCAATGCCTTATTAGAAGAGGCAACTCATCGATCCAAGTGCCTGATCCTACTCCAGGTGAAGTGAGGTCCAATGGGAGGCCCCAAACTTCACCTGCACCTAAACCACTTGTGCATATGATCCTGACATGCACCCCACAACTTTAAAGTAAACTTAAATTAAATTTTAAAAAATTAAAAATTTATAACTAAGAACACATTTCAGCAATTAGAAAAGAAAAAAAAAAAAAAGAAGAGGCAACTTAAATGAACTTCATTGTTCAGAACTCTGTTTGCCCTCTGCAGCCTCAAAAGAAAAACTCTCTTCTTTACCTCTGTACATTTCTTTCACTTATGGTCATTCACTAGGATGCCTCACAATCTTAAAGGCTAAGTAAGCATAGAGATTCACTTTGCTAGCGCTGGGTGGCAAGTATAGTAAAAAATGAAAACCTTTTTAAAATTGCAAAGTATATCCAGTTTTAACATTTGGGATATGTCACATGTAAGTATTAAATGAATTAATAGAAGTCTCAGTTTTATTTTTATTTTTTATTTGTTTTTTTGAGTTGGAGTCTCACTCTTGTTGCCCAGGCTGGAGTACAGTAGCATGCTCATGGCCACCGTACCCTCAACCTGCTGGGCTCAGGTGATCCCTCTGCCTCAGCCTTCCAAGTAGCTGGAACTACAGGCATGCACTACCACACCTGGCTAATTTTTTTTATTGTAGAGATGAGGTCACGCCAAGTTGCCTGGGCTGGTATCGAACCCGTGGGCTCAGGCAATCCACTTGCCTCGGCCTCCCAAAGTGCTGGGATTACTGGTTGAGCCACCAAGCCCGGCATGACATCTCAGTTTTAGAACAGTGCTTATCACATAGTAAATGCACAATAAATGTTACCTAATATAATCATGCACAATTTGTTTTCCCAAAAATACACTTCCAAAAAAGGTAGAATAATACTAACAAGCCCAATTATTGTGCTGCCAGGAAGCCTTATTTGTTGATCCATCTGATTTTAGAAATCAAGTTAAATACAAAATACATATTTGAGTACCTACTATATACAAAGCATTATGTTTGACTTTGTGCACATATAATTAATTAGAGTTATAATCTTACATGCCATCAGCCCAAATGTGTCTTTTAAAGTCCAGGGCTATAACATCTGCAGTCTGTAAGGAACTCAAATGTGATGAAAGAAAAAAACAAACAGCCCCATTAAAAAGTGTGCAAAAGACATGAATAGACACTTCTCAAAACAAGGTATATGGGCAGCCAACAGACACATGAAAAAGTGCCCAGTCTCATTAATCATCAGAAAAATGCAAAACAAAACCACATTGAGATACCACCTAACCCCAATAAGAATGGCCATCATAATAAGACAAACAACGGTCAGTATTGGTGTCTCAACCTGTAATCCCAGCACTTTGGGAGGCCGAAGTGAGTGGATTGCCTGAGCCTGTGGGTTCAAGACTAGCAGGGGCAAATTGGCGAGACCTCTTCTCTACAATAAATCCAAAATTAACTGGGTGTGGTAGCAGGTGCCTGTAGTTCCGACTACTTGGAAGACTGAGGTGGAAGGATTGCTAGAGCCCAGCAAGTTGATGCTGGGGTGGCTGTGAGCATACCACTGCCCTCCAGCCTGGGCGATGGAGCAAGACTCCGAATCAAGAAATAAAAAATAAGACAAATAACAACAGATACTGGTGAGAATGCAAAGAAAAAGGAACACTTCTACACTGCTGGTGGGAATGCAAACTAGTGCAATCTCTTTGGAAGACAGTGTGGCGATTTCTGAAAGAACTAGACATTGACCTTCCATGTGACCCAATAGTCCCACTGTTGGGAATATACCCAGAGGAACTCAAATCATTCTAAAAAAAGATACCTGCACATGCATGTTTATTATGGCACTATTCAAAATAGCAAAAACATGGAACCAACTGTGCTGGCCATCAAAACTGGACTGGATTAAAAAATGTGGTACAAGCTGGGCTCGGTGGCTCAGCCTGTAATCCCATGCTTTGGGAGGCTGAGGTGAGTGGATTGCCAAGACCTCATCTCTACAATAAATCAAAAATTAGCTGGGCGTGGTAGCCCGCGCCTGTAGTTCCAGCTACTTGGAAGGCTGAGGCGGAAGGATCGCTGGAGCCCAGCAGGTCGAGGCTGCGGTGACTGGGAGCGGCCACTGCTCTCCAGTCTGGGCAACAGAGTGAGACTCCAACTCAAAAAAAAAAAAAAAAGTGGTACATACACACAATGGAATATTATGCAGCCATAAAGAAGGACAAACAGGGACCTTGCAGACACTTGGATGGATTTAGAATCTATCATACTCAGTGCTCTATCACAGAAACAGAAAACTGAGTTCCACATGTTCTCAC
>CAUYQG010223886.1:0-10171 GCA_963574415.1 Tarsius wallacei | reverse complement strand
AGCCGGGCTCGGTGGCTCAGCCTGTAATCCCGCGCCTTTGGGAGGCTGAGGTGAGTGGATTGCCTGAGCCCGCGGGTTCGAGACCCGCCTGGGCAAGCGAGACCTCATCTCTAAAATAAATTAAAAAATTAGCCGGGCGTGGTAGCGCGTGCCTGTAGTTCCAGCTCCTTGGAAGGCTGAGGCGGAAGGATCGCCGGAGCCCAGCAGGTCAAGGCTGCGGTGGCCGGGAGCGGCCAGGGCTCTCCAGTCTGGGTGACAGAGTGAAACTCCAACTCAAAAAAAAACAAAAACAAAAGAATTCTCACCTCAGAACAACAACTGCAACAAGCAACATCTTCAACAGAAAATTGCCCTTGACCCATAAAGTACATCACTATGGGAATAGGGTTTTTATTCTGGTAAACCCATAGGATTGAATACTATATAGGAGATAAAATGAAAACGAGATCCTGGCTGGGATCCCTGTCTCAGTCTGTCATCCCAGTACTTTGGGAGCCTGAGGTGAGTGGATTGCCTGAGCCCGGAGTTCAAGACCAGCCCGGGCAAATTGGTGAGACCTTGTCTCTACAATTAAAAAAAAAAAAATAGCCAGGTGTGGTAGTTCGTGCCTGTAGTTCTGGCTACTTGGAAGGCTTAGGCGGAAGGATTGCTAGAGCTCAATGGGTCGATGCAGGAGGGCTGTGAGTGTGCCACTGCACTCCAGCCTGGTCAATGGAGTGAGACTCCAACTCAAAAAAAAAGAAAGAAAGAAAGCTAGATCCTTATGGATAGATCCCATGGAGTTAAATGAAAAAAAACAAACAAATAAGCTGTACCATGAGTTTTCCAAATAGTCCCTTTAAGTAAGATGTAAAAATATCCCCAAATAGACAAAATTATTCAATTTAGTTATAAACACACACAAAAAAGATAGAAGGAATGCACACACATCTGAATTGTGATGTCACTGAGAAGGAAGGAAGTGTGGGGCAGAGCTGTGAAGGACACTTCGATGGACCTGTATTTCACTTTCCGAAGAACATCTGGAGCCATGTTAGCCTTCGTTAGTTTTGCGGGTGGGAAAAATGGAAATGGCATATGCTATATTTGTTTCTGTAAATTGCATTTTGTGTGTAATAATTTCTACTATTTAAATGGGAAATAGCCAGGCCAGATGATGTGCAGCTGTAATCCCAGCTACTTGGGACGCTGGGATGGGAGGATTCCTTAAGCCCAGGATTTGGAGTTCAGCCTCGGAAGCAAAGCAAGCACCTGTCCCTTAAAAAAATAGGAGGTGGAGGAGAAGGGGGCATGGGGAGGAGACAAAGATAAAGTGTGGAACAGGTTTCAAAGCAAGAAATATGGATAAAGTTGTCCTTGTAATAGTGTGGCAGAGAGGGGCTGAAAACAGTTAAAATTGCTCCTTTTAAAAATCAACCAGCAAGCTCCAGACCTGCTAGACATGAAATGTGAGAAAGCCAAATAGCCAAAGGTCGCTTTCCTGGAAATGCAAGATAGTAATCTATTCACATCCTCTCTTTGGGAAGTTGTCGGTTTACAACCCCTGCTTGTCATGTATACTCTGGAGACAATTTGTTCTTTGAAAATCTGGTTTGACTAAATACAACCTTGCAAATTCCAAAGAAAAATGTATAGCTATAGAACCCAACCCCCCTCCCTTACCTAAGCTAATGTATAAAACCCCTCTCCTCTTCCTCCAGGTTGCTCAGCCTTGGAGCATTAGCCCGCTGAGTCCCGCTGGTGCTAATAGATTGCTACTTCCTAAGATAACCTCGGTGTCACGGTCACTCCGTTTTCCAGCAACCGTAGAGGCTTTGCAGTAGGATAGAGTGGACTACAAAAGTAAACACTTGAAATGAATGAAAATGATTTGCGGTATGCAATGACTACATGAATGATTATAGGCAATACAGGCCCTAGAAGCTTTTCTGGCAATTGTCTTGTTTAAACGAATGCCCAGGTTATGTAATACGTCATTTGTTTCTTAATACTGAGACATGTTGGGACTAACTAGAATCTGAGAGTTTTGAATGTTGGATGGTCTTGCTCATTCTCTTATCAATAGATCATGTGCTTAAGTTCTAGTCATTATAGATAAAAGACATAAATTCCCAGAGAGAACTTTATCATGACCAGCAGATTTACGACCTCTTTTGCTTTGCAGAGTCTATGTGATCCCTTTTGATAATTCTACGGCATCTGACTGGCTAAGAGAGACAACAGTTGCCCTGCGCACAGTTCGTCTGTGCTTTAATTCCACCCAGGCCCTGAGATAACTCTGCATCCTCTTCTTCTGCCCCAGGGACACGCCTCTGGGGGATCTCACTCCCTCTGTGTCCACCAGCCTAGCTATTCTCATCTCACAGAGAAAAAAGAGGCATTATGTGTGGACAAAGGTGCTTGACTAGTACAACGTGGTATCACCGCCATGAGGCTCATCTTGATGACGTTATCCCACTTGGGAGCATACATAGTTATTTTGTATATGTTAGCTTTAACATTTAAAGGGCTTTTTAGATACCTAGTTTTCAATTACTGAATTATTGCAAAGCTTTCATCAGTATGTTCCTCTGGCAATCTAACTCTGAGAAGAGATTGGCAAAAAGTGAAGACTTTGTCTCATATTTTCCCGAGAACTGAGGCAGCCCCAGCCAGGCCTAAATAACGAATGATCTAACCTCCAGCTGCTCCTTGCAAAACAGTGTATTCCAGCTGTGATTTTTAAGGGCGTTATTAACGGCTATAATATGCAAATGAGACAGTGAGACAGCTTCTTCCTCTCTCTAAGATGAAATTCTACTCAGAAATATTGAGCTTTTTGCAGGAGAAGAAAGAGTTACAGAAAGACCTTAGATAATTGTATAATCTTATCATCTCACTTTTGCATGCCGCATTACTTTGTACCTTATTTGTGGCTCTTATCTGCTGTCTCTCTCATGATATGTGTGTCCAGATGAGCATGTGAAATTATACAAATATTCATAAAAAGGATTTTTCATAAGATCCAAGTCATTAATCTTGTTAGCACATAGCAGGGAGTCCATTAAAGAACAGGTAATCTTACACGTTTATGTGTCCACATGTGAATATTTTGCCTAGGGAAGTTGAACAGCATTAGGGATAGCTCAGAGGATTTGTGCTTGACTCTCTTGGCATAAGCAGAAATTTGTGGAGGAATTTAAAGGCTTCCCTTTTGAGGGGTTTAGTTTGAATGTGTAGTGTGATGTCTGAAGAATGTGGCGTGATTGAGGTCTGCAAGGGCATGATTTGAGAGGAAGGCCACATGGAGGTAACTACACTCATGGATTTTGGTGTCGGATCTGTAGTATATCTTTCTAATTCCTCTCATCTTTTTTTGTTCTCCACTAAGTGGAGGTAATAGGAAAATAACAATAGTAAAATAAAATAAGATGTCAACAACATATCTGCATTGCTTAATACACACCAGTTCCTTAGTAAGTAAAGACTAAATAGCATATATTATAAAATGTATCAAAATGCCTATTCGATGCCTACCTTCATGGTTGCTGTTCATATGAAATTTAGAAGAACTGAATTGAAGGGATGAGGACTGAATCTTGGTACATTCTTGGATAAGAGGAAATGTAAAAAAAATTTTTTTGGTTGGGGGGGGCACATGTCAACTCAAAGAGTGCTTGGTACACTTCCAAGAGGACTGAGGACCAATTAGAAGCCCAGACCTGACCTGCATGTAGTCTACTTATGTAGTAAGCCCTCACTTGTATCCCACATCTCTATAATAAAATTAGAAGAATAAAATAAAGTAAAATAAAATAGCATAAAAAATTTTAAAACTTGCTGAAGTCCCACACGTCCTCTCTTGGCTCTCACCTCCTCTCAACCCCAAAGGTCATTTACTGTGAACACCTGTGGCTTTCTGTGCCTGTGGGCTCTTTGTTTGATTTTAGAATAAATCGGGAAATGCCAGAGAGCTGATAACCCAGTAAGCACCTCTTAGCTCAGGAAGGATGGAGAGGAGCAGAGTATAACCCAGCTTTTTCACTTCTCTTTTGAGATACTTCTAAACTACACTTTAGTTTATGCTCAGATTTCTACAGTGAGACTGAGCTTCAGTTACTCAAAAACTGGATTACACAGTCTGTATTTTCTGGGAATTCCAAGCAAGACAGTCACAGATAAGGTTAATGGGCTTAGCATTTATTGAGTGCCCTCTATCTATGATGGACACTGGGCTAATCACTTTCCTTGATCTCAGTTGTCATTCATAAAAAAACATGCAATGTAACAATTACCTCATTTTGTAAGTGATAAAATTTAGGGCGAGATAATAATTTGCTAAAGTTACTGTTACTAGAAAGTGGTAGAGTTGTTCCTATAGCCCTGTGAAGACTTCAGTTCTTGTCCTCTTGCCATCACATTCAGTTGCATAACTTTATTTAAAGGCAAATAAACCTTAAAGAGTCAATTAAATAAGTAAATAATATTATTGTGCATTAAACTCTAGTAGGCTTTGGCCTAAGATTCTGTAGTTATTGTATTTGGCTTGGTTAGAGCAGTATATTCATTTTAAAATGATATTTCTGTAAGTCATCATTTTTGCAGTCAAATCAAAAGAAACTGACTGTGTGTGTATGTTGGGGTATGTGTAAATGTTGGGGTATTTGCATGTATGTGTGTGTGTGTGTGTGTGTGTGTGTGTGTGTGTGTGAGCATAGAGAGAGAGAGAGAGAAGTCATCTTTTAAATAAAAAGTTTTAGATATAGCTTACTTTCTGGCTTAATTTTCTTGTTAGCTTGATCTTTATAATGGTCACTGCAAGCATGTGTCCAGTTGTAATTTCCATCTAATTTAAGCCCATTATAGTTTTCTGCAGTTGGCTTTGAGATGGAGAGATGTGGTTATATCCTCTGAAGGCCCCGAAACATAGCCTACTCACTTGCTCTTTTGAAATGTCTTAGCTTAGATTTGTACCCTGTTCAGCCTGAGCCAGTTTCCGAGTGAGAAGTCTAAGAATGTCAGTGCGGCCTTCTAATGATTTCATCAGATTTGCAAAGCGCTGGCTCAGGGCCAGTTTTAGAAACTACGTTTTATGACTAAGAAAGACTCTTTAGAGGATCAGTAGAAGGGATGACTGTGTTAGCGAAGAGCTGGAAAGCACGCTAGGCAACCTGGAGAGGTGTTGCTGGGTGTGAACTTGAAATTTCAACCAGGGTTTCCTTTTGCCACTCACTTATTCAGGACTCTATCACGGGCTTCACGTTGAGAATTAGAGGTGACGTTGGGTAGTGAGGGTGTGGGGTCTTTGAGGTGAATGGATATGAATTCCAATACCAATTATAATTCTGGCACATAGCCGGGGCTCAAAAATGTTTGCTGAATTCCTGTATTCTTTTTGGGGGGGAGGGGTTGTCTCCCAGACTGGAGTGAAGTGGCATGCTCCCGGCCACCACAGCCTCTACCTGCTGGGCTCCAGTGATCCTTCCACCTCAGCCTTCCAAGTAGCTGGAACTATAGGTGTGCGCCACCATGTCCAGCTAATTTTTTGATTTATTGTAGAGATGAGGTCTCGCCAAGTTGCCCAGGCGGTTCTCGAACACCTCGGCCTCCCAAAGCATGGGATTACAGGCTGAGCCACCGAGCCCGGCTGGATTTCTGTTTTCTAACTTAGACTTTACAAGCCTCGGTTTCAGCATCTGTGTGCTGGGGATAATACCCACCTCATAGGATTGCTGTGAGCACCAAACCCTCATCTGGAAATATGGGAGCAATACCTGGCTTGAAGTAGGTAATTAGACAATGAATACAAATGGATCTACTTTTCCATTTGAACACCTAATTAAACATTATTTATTTGCCATCCTTCTCTCAATTTTGCATAGGTTTGTCAACTAATTCTTTATGCTTGTTGTCCCAAGCACATGCCATACTCACTTAACTGCCACACCTTG
This sequence comes from Tarsius wallacei, assembly GCA_963574415.1. NCBI lineage: Eukaryota > Metazoa > Chordata > Mammalia > Primates > Tarsiidae > Tarsius > Tarsius wallacei. Next base: position 4,241 of record CAUYQG010223886.1, on the reverse strand, counting down.
CTTAGGATGTATCTCCATCAAAATGTCTTTTCTTTTTTTTCTTTCCTGTTTGGCTACTTAAATTTTGCTTATTGTTCCAGAACAAATTCAAATGTCACTTTTTTCAGGAAGTCTTCTCAATGACTATGATGTTCTTTCCCTGATCTCTTTCACTTAATATGCATATCACTTATTACATTACATCTTAGCTATCATTTTAGGTCTGCTACTTGTATTTAAATTTCACTTCTCAGGAAGTGTTAGGTCTCTGTGGGACCTACAAAAATGTTAGGGCACACTCCCAGTTGGGCCTCCAGAATGCTAGGTTAGGCCCTCTGGGGGTGAGAGTGTCTGGTGTGCGATCTGATGCCGCATGAAAGTTGCAAAGAATTGCACAGAAGTTAGATGAGAGAATATTGCTTATTTAAAGTAAATTAGAGAGAGAGATTAAGAGGAGATTCACCGTCCCGAGGTAGGGGAAGGGGTCAAAACTTAAGAAAACATGGCCTGGCCATAGCTCAAAGAGTACATGGCCACATCATAGCTTAGCAAGGCCATGGCCAAATGGCTTCTCATGGTTGAGTTCTCTCTTTGTTTTTTGAGTCGGGGTCTCATTCTGTTGTCCAGGTTGCAGTACAGTGGCACACTCACGGCCACTGCAGCTAGGACCTGCTGGACTCAGGCTCTCCTTCCGCCTCAGCCTTCCAAGTAACTGGAATTATAGGCACACGTTACCACACCCAGCATTTTAAATTTATTATAGAGACAAGGTACACCAAGTTGCCCAGGCTGGTCTCGAACCCCTGAGCTCAGGTAATCCTCTTGCCTCGGCCTCCCAAAATGCTGGGATCACAGGCTTCAGCCACTGCGCCCAGCCTGGTTGAGTCCTTTTAACCATTTCCCTTTGATTGGGGATAGTCATTAAAGTGATTGGGTGGTGGTTTGCGCCATGTCATCACAAAGGGGCAGGTAAGTGCAGGTACTGACGTCAGGTGATGGACAGCAGGCAGATGGGTGGCTTAGTTACATGATTACTGTCATGGGGGTGGGCTAGAAGGGAGGAGACAAGAGGAGGACATTTTCCTGCAAAAGACTTGTCTGACATTTGCAGTCCACAAGCTCCTTAACCAAAAAGTGGCCTTACTATAGTTTCTATAGCTTAACCCAGTTAAGGGGTCTGAAAGTTTCTTATAGATTATTATGCTAAACCATGAATTGACTGATTGGGTTGCCCTTGTGTTGCATCTGATGGAGATTTGCTGAGGGGGTGGGCTTGGCCTTCAATAGAATGTCTGAATACTTTCTAAAATCTGCCTATTGGAAATTGATCTATCTATGTCCAACTTGTGCTAGATTCAAAACGTGTCAGGGGTAAAGTCTAAGCACAAATGGCCATGCTGAGGCAAAAAAGACTACACTAAACTAAGTTTATTCTAGGTTTCTGTAGATACCTCCTTTCGGGAAGACTACAGACTTTCTTAGGAAAGTGATTCTATATTAACTATTTTTTCCTAGAATGGTTTCCAAAGATATGTAGTAGTTACTCAAACAGTACTATATTCATGGATTCATGTTTAAGTTATCTTCTAAGTAGTTGTTTGCTTCTAATCTCTCTTCTATCCAACACTTTTCCCCTGGGCTTAGTAGCAAGGTTCATTCATTCAAAGCACTGTTTTGTCAATGACATCCTTTCTACACATAAACTTCTGGTGAATCTCATTGCATTCATAGTAAACAGCAAACTTTGAGGTCACACACTTAAAATATTCTTTAACCCAGATCTTACTGTAAGGCAAGTGCGGAGAAAAAGAGAATGAGCCAGTGGTTAGGTAAAGAAAAGAAAATTTATTAGAGGGAAAGGAAAGAAAGACTGGACAGACTCACCCTTGAGAGGAACCAACAGCTTGTTTTTGGGGCGGGTCACTCTTATACCCCCCAGTTGGGTCAGGTGGCTACTTAGCACATGCAGTCCTAAGGAAGCAGGTGCTGGTGGTCATGTAGTCTCAAGCTGTAGCCTTGAGGAAGCAGACAGGTGCTGGTGGTCATGTAACCTTGAGGACGCAGGTGTTGGCAGCAAAAACAAGACATTGGTTAAGCAAGGGATGGAGGAGGAGTGGGGAGGGATGAGTGGGGGTTGTAGGTCCCTCACATCCCAACCTTTTGTTATATGAAATAGGTCTGAAGGTCTGTTTTCTGTCTCTTCTTCCTGCTGAGAAGGGGCGCTGACCCTGGGGGTAAAAGGCTGGACTTGGGAAGGGTTTTGTTAGTAATGATTTTAACAAGGAAATATAGCTATCTTGACAAAGTTTGAAGAAAACATTAGAGTCATAGAGTTAGGTGGTAGCTTACATTGTAGGAAATAATATTGAATGAGAGAATTTAAAACAGGTAAACATTGGTAAGAGAAAATTTTTTTTAAAATAATTGATCTGATATATCTTCACAAGGATTGATAAGCTAGAGGGTGAAGTCCAGGCCAATCTACCATGCATTTCATGTTGGACTAGCAATTTCCATGTCTGGCCTGCAGGCTGCCCCGGAGGAGGGCGTGAGGCAGGAGTGGCTTCTGAGGCTTTTGTTACTGCACCCTAGGGAGACAATCAAGAACCTGAAGAGTTTAAGCATTAAAATTTTTTTAAGCACAACACAAGGGTACAAGATTGTAAGTTATTTATTTATTGATAGTATAAGGATTTCAAAAAGTAAAAATCTTGTTTCTTTTGTAACAAAGACAGCAGGGGGGCTCACTGAATTTTGTCTTTCTTCTCTCCTCCGTTGTTTAAAGGAGAATATTTTTTGGAGATAGTTAATTAAACTTTAGTAATTTTTATTTAAGATAAGGCTACATGACTGCAACATGGATGACCAGGACAAGAAGTCTGGCATCTGTGTTAAGCAATTAATTTGGCAGCCTGTAATCCCAGCACTTTGGGAGGCCGAGGTGAGTGGATTGCCTGAGCCCACCTGGGCAGCTTGGTGAGACCTCATCTCTACAATAAATCAAAAAAAATAGCCGGGTATGGTAGTGCGCGCCTGTAGTTCCAGCTACTTGGAAGGATGAGGCGGAGGGATCGCCGGAGCCCAGCAGGTGGGCTGGGTCGATACTGGGTGGCCGTGAGCGTGCCACTAGCCCTCTAGCCTGGGCGACGGAGTGAGACTCCAATTAAAAAAAAAATTCAACTTGGGTTCCAGCACCCTAATCTTTACCTGGGGGTTGTTGGGGTGATGATGAGTCAGTGCCAGGCACTTAAACAGATTTCCAGGCTTCTGTAAGTGACCACCATTTGTGAGCCAAGTGTTCTCTCTTCAAAAGAGAGTGCACCTAGTTTCTAATGGCTTTTTGGCCTGCACAGTGGACAAGGTTTAGGAGGCCTAGATCTCTTTGGGGCAGTCACTCTTTCAGTGCCCCCACAGACTGTACCCACAAGCAATGGACACCATTCTCTTTGCAGGTTTTTTTTTTAACCAGGTCTCTGATGTGCAGTTGGAGTTTTGTTGCTAATTGTAACTGCTAATTGGGGTACCTTTCAGCCCTCTGGTTCTGCAGCCTTCCATGTTGGCACTGTTTCTTTTCTTAACATTTTACATTTTGGCTGGAAAAAAAACCTTACAAGCTCCTTTTTCATGGGTTATACATATGAAACTTTTTGACCGTTTCTCTGTTTGTAGCAGTCTGATGTAAAACCCTTTAGAGTGAACAGGACATGTGGCTGTGAAACAATCTGTTCCTATTTATTTATAGTTATGAATAGGCAAATTTATTAAAAACCCTTTACAAATTGCTAAATTATAGTTTTAGCTGCAAGGTGTGGACAGTTAGGTGAGAGCGATTAGTTTTTATTCTTATTGTGCTTTCACAGAGGACCCAGTATTTTATCCATCTGGCAGGTGAAGTACTAGGTTTAGTAAAAGTGACTTAACTTTTTTTTTTTAATATAACTTTAGCAAGTCTGATATAACAAGTGCTGGTGTTATCTAGCATTAATGTTTTAATACACAGTAAAGTTGGAAGTAAGTTTTTACTAGAGCACTTGCAAGTCTGGTTGGAAAAACAGACTGAAATTACAATTGGCTCCCCCCCCCCCAGTTAGTTAGTTCACAGGATTAATAAACACATGATCCCTTTATCTGCAGGGGAGGGGCTGGCTTCTACAGCCCCAACGCCTGTCCCCAGCCTCCGGCCTTCTCATCCCCCATCCCCCACTGTCGGAGAACCCCCTGGTGGCAGCCCTACCAGATGCAGCAAGTCGCCACCCCCATGT
>CAUYQG010223882.1:0-13029 GCA_963574415.1 Tarsius wallacei | reverse complement strand
TAAAAAAAACAAAGAATTATAATCAAACCACGTAGTTTGAAGTTCTCTTCAAGAAAAATGGCAGCAGTTTGAGCTTCAGCTGATAAGGGAAATAAAAAATCTGACTGCTCTTAGTAGCAGGCAGCAACTTAACAAACCAGGATTATGATTTGTTTTGTTTCCTTGGTTCACCAGGGAAAACTAGGGATTGCCCATTATTATTGAAAAATTACTTTTACACTCCATTTCACTCAGCCTTATAGTTGATTAAATACCTTAGGCAAAAGAGGTCAACTGATCTCTTAAATTGTGTGTGAATGTGTGTGCATAATTGGACCAAAGACACAAAGTGATTTGCCCAAGGTAACATGGAAAGCGTGTCTACACTGACAGCAGGCTCTGTGCTCAGCGGAGCTCACTGGTGACACAAACAGCTCACATATTGGTGTCTTTGGTCTGTGTGCTGGCTGATGACTGTTAGAGAGGCAGCCGCTCCAGTACGAGGCAAAAACCTCACATTGCAAGATCAGGAGAGTCGTCTCTCCTCTTGCCACGAAAGGACCTCACTCAACTGCATTCAAAGATTTTGTAAAGCTGGGCTCGGTGGCTCAGCCTGTAATCCCAGCGCTTTGGGAGGCTGAGGTGAGTGGACTGCCTGAGCCCACGGGTTCAAGACCCGCCTGGGCAACTTGGCGAGACCTCACGTCTACAATAAATCAAAAAATTAGCCAGGTGTGGTAGCGCACGCCTGTAGTTCCAGACACTTGGAAGGCTGAGGCTGAAGGATTGCCGGAGCCCAGCAGGTGGAGGCTGCGGTGGCCAGGAGCGGCCACTGCACTCCAGTCTGGGCAACAGAGTGAGACTCCAACTCAAAAAAAAAAAAGATTTTGTAAACTATAAATACTTGATATTGTGTTTTGTAACCATGTAAATTCTTTTTTATGCAGGTTTTATTCATGGATTCCATCATCATCTGTGGAAAACTTCCTCTGAGCCAAGTGTTCTACCAGATGCCGATGGAAGAAGTGAACAAAACGTGGATCCTTACTCTGCTTCAATAAATGCTTTATAGAGAAAACCATAATGTGATATCTCCACATATGTGTGTGTGTATATACACACACATGCAGCATATCTACATATCTGTGTATATCTAAATGTACATACCTCCCAAAACGTTTACACTTGATCTATCCTTTGGGATCATCCCCTTCTTTGCCTAAAGTCCCCCCAAGATTCCGCTCTGTTGGGAGATCTACGATGGAAAAGTTTGAAAATGGATGTCCACATCAGTGCTTCTCGGCAAAGCATATCTCATAGGATCTTTGGTTGACAACATGTTTGAACAGAAATGATCTTTCCAATAACAAACCGGATCTTCTGTCACTATGGGAAGTCCAGTGTTTCCCACTTTAAAAGCACCTGATTTGTTTGATAGAAGTGAAGTGTCTTCAGTGTAATGGAGTTGCATCAAATAACCTACTAGTGGGGTGATGATTTTATTTATTTTATTAAGAACTTACTAAGAGTGTCAAGGTTTTATTGTAGCAGATGCTTATGGGATTCAAAGAGGTATAATTCAAAAGAAATTTATGGAAATCTACTGGAACTTTTCTCACACATTTTTGTTCAAACATGATTTTTTAAAAGCAATTAAGTAGTTTTGTCAAATAGTCAAATGATTTTTTAAAAATTATCGGTACTATAAGGACTGGGACATGCCTTTTTGAAGCATTTTTTTCAAAAAGTAAAAATCATAAAACCAAATCTTGCATGTTACCAAGGCAGCAAAATTCAAATAGAAAACAAAAAGAACAAATATATTTTTGATGCACATTTGTGGTTAATGCTTGATGTAAAAAAAGCTCTCAGAAATTAAGATGGAAAAGATAAATGATCTAGCAGAATCATAGGTAAAGTGAAGAAATAGGCTCTTTCCGCACCAGCACACATAGGAGAATTTGAGATTCACTTAATCAAAAAATGCACATAAAAATGAAATTCTTTTTATTTAGCTAAGTAAGTTGGCATAGACTGAAAAAAGAATAAAGTTCAACATGTTTAAAAATAAAAATGCACTCACACATAATATTTGTTTAAAGGAACACAAATTGGCCCATGCTCTCTGCATGAAATTTCTTTATGCTACATCCAAAGTCTTAAACTCAAGCATATCTTTTCATTGCACATTTACATTTTTAGAAATTTTTCCTAAGGATATTATCAGAAGTATTTACCAAATGCAGCATCACATTTAGATAAAAATTGACTAGTTATAATTTTAATAGAAAAAATGAACAACATGAATTATCCAAAGTAAACAAAAAATTTTGAGTAAATTATGGTATGGTCTCACAACATTAGAGAACAGTGGATTTTAAGTTTGGTGTCAAAACTGTAAGCACACACCTTCAGTCTATGGGTACATATGCCAAAATGTATATATTATTTCATGGGATGCACGGACTTTCTAGTTTCTGTTCAGTCCTCAAACCAAAAAATAATCTATTAACTTGAACAAATGTATATAATGTGTTGCTAAATAGAAAAGAAAGCCAAACCGTAAAATAGCATACTGGGCTCCCAAATTTAAGAAATACTTGCATCTATATGATATGCTTGTGTGGGCAGGTGATTTTAGTGGCCAATTCCTAAGAACCCCACTCAAACTATTGTATAGAATAAATTCTCTTAGGGCGTTTAACAATAAGTCCCAAAGAGTGAGTAGTTTGAGAACTGTTGTTCCAAGAACTCAGAGATCCTTAAAGATTCTGTGTCCCCTCAAAATTCAGATATTGAATTCTAACTGCCAATACCTCGGAGTGTAACCTTTTCTAGAAATAGTGTCACTGCAGATGTGGTTATTTAAGATAAAATCATGAAGGTGGGCACTAATTCAATGTGACTTTTATATTGCCCTTATAAAATGAGGAAGTTTGGACCTAGGTATACTTAAAGGGAGACAACATGAAGAAACAGAGAGAAGACAGCCATCTACAAGTCAAGGAAAGAGGCCTGGAACTGACCCTTTCCTCATAGTCTCAGAAGAAACCAGTCCAGACTTCCCGCCTCCAGAACCGTGAGAGATACATATTTGTTGTTGAAGCTATCCAGTCCATGGAACTTTGTTCTGGCAGCCCCAAGAAACAAACACTGGTGGGATCACCATGATTGCCTTAGGCCAGGGGTCGGAGGGATGTGTCCAAAGTTGTGTGTGCATAAGTCTCACCTCAAGAGTTTGACAAGACACAGATGGCTGGGTCCCACCTCCAAAGTTTCAGATTCCTAGTGTGCGGGAGGGACCAAGAATTTGCATTTCTGACAAGTTCTCCAGTGATGATGCTGCTGCTGTTGCTGCCTTAGATTCATCACGGCCTATCTCTGAAGTGGAGTTCAAGCCAATCAAAAGTACTGCCCATGGGTGGGTGTGTCAGGGAAAACATGACCTTCCACGGTGTAGATGGCAGACACAGATAAAACTGTTAACATCGCTAAATAGAGGTGAGAGGGCTGCTGATATTTGGGGTTTTTCCCCACGGGGGGCACATGTTCCACTTTTTCTCCATGTTTCATGTACAGAATTTCAACTACAAAATGAATTGGATTTTGTAAGAGAGCATCATTTTAAAAGAAAGAAAGTAAGTAAACTCTTTGAATAACTTGAGAAAACGGAGGAGCTGATGAGCCACTAGCTCTGCCTGTCTTTTCCTCTGTCTCCTTTGGAAGGGAAACTGAGGTACACAATCTCTTTATTTTCTCTCAACTAACAGTGAATTCAGTGGTGGGGCAGAGGCACCTCTGACTTCCAGACCTGGGCTCTTCTGCCTGAGACTCAGGATCCCGTTGCCCAGACTCACTTTCAATGGCCTAAAAGCCAACCAGCAACCACCAAGCAGCGTTTCTCAGACTGCCTGAGCTGAGGTACCTTCTTATAAAAATTTTCCAAGACATCACAAGCCAATACCTGCTTAAAATACAAACTGAAACACATGGCTGCAGTGACCATGAAAACATCCAGCAAAGTTTCGAATGTGTGCTTTCCTTTTCTTCACGTACTTCACTGTGAAGCAGCACCCATAGCTCACGGACTGGCAGAGGCCCAGGAGTCATGTTTGCAGAACCCTGGGGTAGAGCCTGCACCAAAGGACACCCGCTTTACGCATCCTTTGTAGAGGGGAGAAAAATGAAACAATGAGAGGTGACAGACGAAGTAAAGGTGCATGTTATTTTTAGCCATATCTTACCTATGAGGGGAAAATAATCATAAATGTTCTGAACTTAGCTCCCCAGATGAGGTGAGGAAAAATGTGGAGGCTACATGTCCAGTGAAGAAGAGTGGGCCAAACCAGCTAATCAGAGCCTTAAGTAAAAAGAATGTCAACAGGTGGGGTGAGAAGCAATGCACTGCAGGAGAATTCTTCCCCCTGCCATTGCAAACATTTTTGTGTTTTTCTTTTTTTCATTTTTCCTTGTCCTTACATGGTTGCATGTGTGTATACGTAATTTTATTTTTAAATGTTTTAAATCCCGTCGGGCACGGTGGTTCACATCTATAATCTCAGCACTTTGGGAGGCCAAGGTGAGAGGATCGCTTGAGTTCAGAATTCGAGACCAGCCTAGGCAACATAGCAAGACCTAATCTCTTCAAAAAAATAAAAAATAGCTGGGCATGGTGGCACACGCCTATAATCCCAGCTACTTCAGAGGCTGAGGTGAAGACTCGCGCTGTTCCCAGGATGTGGAAGCTTTGATGAGCCATGATTGTGCCACGGCAGTCCAGCTTGGGCAACTGAGTGGGACCCCACCTCAAAATAAATGATTGATTAAAAAAATAAATAAATAAATAAGCTTTAAATCCTATTTTGCCTGGAAAAATTGAAAAGGGATTCTCAATATCTAATTTGGATACTAAAGGTAATACAGTATTTTAAAACGGCACAAGTAGTCTTCATTATTGTTCAAAAATGGTTAGCATTTCAGCAGATCTTTAAGAAAAACTCAAATTACATCTTAGGGTTGTGGCAGATAGCTAGCACAGGTTAGACATAAAGAGGTAAGCTCCCCATAGGCAGGTTTTAGGAAGTGTTCAGATATTTTTAAAATTACATTTACTGCAGGCCAAGCTGGTTGCCTACCCCACCCCCTCAGCAAATCCGAAGAAAACCCCATCAGATGCAAGACTAGAACAGCCCAACTTTTCATTTCATGGTTTATCATAATAATCACTAAGAGACTTTGAGGTTCCCTGTCGAAGGCAGAAGGCCAAAGACCACCCCTTAACTGACCAAAGTCATGGAAATGACAATAAGACCACCTTTTAGTTAAGGAACCTGTGAATTGGAAACATCTGGCAGGTCTCCTGTGGGAAACAATGTGGTCAAGAAAAGATGCTTGACTGCTGTCATCAGGAGCCTAGAGATGTCAAACTTTCTAGAGCCATGGTTACCTGGACTCCACGCCTTAGCTTATCAAATAACTAGGTAGCTATATCTAGTTTGGAGTTGAGAGCAAAAGCTCAGTTTTTCTTCATTGAAAAACTTGCCCATGGCAGGTCTTTCTGCCATGAATCTTCCTTCTTCTCTTTTTCTCACTAATAAACTTTGTTTCAAAACTTTGCTGGACACTCTAAATTTCATTTTAGAAACAAGTCAAAGACTCTACTAGTTTTGTGCCACACCCCACCTAGCATCAGGGTCACATGTTCAAAAATGTGTCAACCTTATTAGAGATTTCTAGTAATGCCAGATTGGGTGATTTGAGCTATCCCTTCCATGGAGCCAAAACAAAGATGAACAGGATAATTTGTTTGTTTTTTGGCTTTTGTTTTAATTCTGCTGGAAGTCATCAGAGAACCGACAGTAAGTATTATGGGGCCAGGATATGGGAGGAAAGGTAAGCCTAAAGTGATGAGAATGGCATTTGGGGCCACCTGGTTATTCAAGAATAGTTCATTAAAGGTTGAGAAGCTGAGCACAGCACTCAATAAACTCGCAGTGTTTGACAGGTGAGAAGAAAATGACCCGGGCCTTGAATAGGGTCCCGGGAAAACCAAGAAGCAAGTGTAGAAATGGAAACAGCAGTGAAATGGGCTCTAAAGGAACTGAAATACAGCTTGCAATCATCTCAAATCCTGAGGAGATTCACTTGATTCAAGGTAATTATTGTCAAAATTTGCCCACTGAAAGCAAACATTTACATCTAAGGAAGAAGACAGCATATCCTGGGCCGCAATTTTTCATAATACAAGGTTCATCACTTAATCAAAAAACAATAACCAAGAATATGAGGTAACATTATTTTTTTTTAATGAGCAATCAAACAATAATCAAATAGGGTCAGATAACAGATTTATCAGAATACGCGAAAAACACCTCTATTTAATATATTCAGGAAAATAAAACACAAAATGGAGAAAGTTGACCGAGAATGGAAAATCATTAAAAGAGCTTTAGAAAATTTGGAGCCATCCATAGTTTAAAAGGGTTTCCTTATGAATACCAAGTCTCCGATCTTAGAGGTTGTCAAGGGCTGAGCTAAAAAGTAAAAACAAACAAACAGCTGAAATGAGGAGGGTCTCTGATAGTGTTTGGATACACCAACTCTAAGTCTCAAAGATACCAATTCCAAGATTCTATGTGGCATTGCATATGCCTGCATATCTGAAGAAACGTGTTTCCCAATGGATCCCACAGCCAAAGCTCTTGGAGAAAAGGTCAAGATTCAAGGGTCCAAGGCATAGTCTTCAAGGAAGACCTTAAGCAAGGAACCTCTTCCTGCTGTCTCCACTGCCACAGACACTGCCTAAAGTCCGACGTTGTAAAATGTAGTCATTCACAGGTTTCTAGCTCCGGAGAGATGTGCCATACCAAGAAGAAAACAAACATTTCACTTGAATCCCACTGCCTAGATCCCAGAGGTTTGATGGAGGCAGACCAAAGTAAATCCTGGTCCCCTCTCTCACTAGCAGTGGACTTTGAAAAAACTCTTCAATTTCTTTGAGCCTCTGTTTGCTCAGCTATGAAGGGGGGATTGTCCTAAACCCTAACCCACATTGTTAATGCTAGGATGACAAATAGTCTGGGGAAAACAGCAAGTAGTATGGAAAGAGCTCAACATAGTGGCCACCATGGGCATATGGTAAGTTTCAGTAAAGGGTGGTTATCATAATGTTAGACAGTTTTGCTACAATGGATCAGGGAAACAAGAATTTCAAAATGAAGGCAGCTGTGGTGAAGGTTGGCCTCCCTGAGCATCATGTGAGATTCTGATTGTATTGTGTGTTCTCCTATATTTACCATCCAGACTTGATCCCTCCATAATAAACACGGAATTCATAGGTTTTGTGATTTCTCTGTTTTCCAAGACCAATGAGGTTCACATGCTGCAACATTTTTTTTTTACAAACCAAATCCTGAAATTATTCTCAGATTTGAGTAAACTGTTTCCAGAATTATAGCAATTGGACCAATAAAAAATTGTGCAAACCCTCTACCACAGTTATTGTCTTAATTTGGTGGATTTTTCCTGGAATGCCAAGGCCATATCAATACCAGAATTCCTTTGCATTTAGAACTACCTCTTTTCCTAGTCCTCGGGAAAGATCCTGGCTAAATCAAAGGAATGTGAAACCCAAGATAGCATTGTTCCGTGCTCCAGAAACGACTCATTACCCATGGCAAAAACTCAAATCTACCAGACAATTTGTCTGACGAGGCATGTGTTAACTATGAGACACAGAAACAGTCCAAAGTCAAGAGTTCGTGAGTTGGGTTGAAAATTTTATAAACACATAACAAGATCTTCCATTTATAGAGTTATTTGCAATCATCAAGCACTTTTGCAACATCCTAATGGAGGCATTGATAAAAATAAAACAACCTATTTTCACATAGTCCTTTAGATTAAAAAATTATCCACATGCTTTATCTCACTTCATCTTCAAAAAGCTGTATAAAATGACACTCTTATTTCCATTTTTTTCAAACAAAATGACACAGTTAAGTAATATGCCTCCAGCCTTGAAGAAGAAAGTAAAGATAGAATTCCAGACTGGAGCTGTGTATCCACCAGAACACTGAATTCTAGACAGTTTGTTCCAATGTAAGAAGGAAATATTAGAGCAGAAAGAGCAAAGTTTGCCAAAGGAAGGTCCCCATCATTTAATCACATGGGAAAGACTAACTTGTCAAATAGAACTCCCCAGAAGGTTCCTCCACCTGCAGGCAGGTATCTCAGAAAGGAGAAGTGCCCAGCCCAGGCACGTATTAGTCCAACCTGCTACACTTAGTTGATTCACTGTACCATATCTTGAATGTCTTGTTCTTATTATATGCCATGGTTGGGAGAAGAAGACAGATAAGACCTAGCCTCTCCCTATCTCCATTACACAACGGTCAATGGTTTGTACCTATATTTAACCAGATGCAAGATGCTCAGGTCCCATGTATGGTCATCATTCGTGGCTAGATTTCCATCTATTCATCAGCAAACCTGACAACTCTACTTCCAAAAGATTACTGAACAGACTATTTCCACTGCTACTACTAGCCCAAACCTTCCTAATAGCTGGCCTGGACCACTGCAAGAGCCTCTTAACCAATCTCCCTGCCTCCTCACTGTGGAACATTCTCTCAAAGTGCCAGGGTAATCTTTCTAATGGCTTCTCACCTCAATCAATAAAACCCAAACTCTTTACTGTACAAGACCCTCCCTCTGAATCTCCCCACCCTGCTCTTCACCAGCCCCGTCTGACTCAACCCCACCAGATTTCTGTTTTTCCCTCTAACCTGGAGCTTCTCTGCATGTGGAGCCCAAACCAGCAACACTAACACCAGGGAACCCAATGAAGACTACAGATTTTCAGACCCACACCTAGATCTACCGAGTCAGAACCTCTGGCACTGGAACCCAGAACTCAGAGTTTTAGAAGGCCCCAGGGACCACTGATCTAACCTAAGTTATTCTAAATTTATTTTCGCCTCGGCGCCTTCAGCATTGCATTCCCTCTGCTTAAAATGCTCTTCCCACCAGTTTGGCAAAGAAAGGAAACCATATTTAGCAAATGGTGTTGGGGAAAATGGCTAACCATATGCAGAAAAATGAAACTGGACCCCTGCTTATCACCATATACAGAAATCAACTCAAAATGGATTAAGGATTAAAATACTAAATCTAAAATTATAAGAATCCTAGAAGAAAATGTAGGAAACACCCTTCTGGACATCAGAATAGGAAATGAATTCATGACCAAGTCCCCCAGAGCAAATGCTGCAAAAGCGAAGATAGACAGATGGGACCTCATCAAACTGAAAAGCTTTTGCACAACAAAAGAAACCATCAAGAGAGTAAAGAGATAATCCACAGAATGGGAAAAATATATGTAAACATATATACGTATCTGACAAAGGACTAACATCCAAGATCTACAAAGATCTCAAACGACGTGAAAGGAAAAAACAAATAGCTCCATTAAAAGGTAGTCAAAAGACCACGAACGGACACTTCTCTAAAGATGATATACAAGAGCCAACAGACCCATGAAATCATGCTCAGCCTCATTAATCCTCAGAGAAACGCAAATAAAAATTACAATGAGATACCGGTGGCAGTGGAGAAAAGCAGACATGTCTACAGTGTTCATTCAACCTCTATGAAAAGCAGTGTGGGGATTTTTAAAATAACTAAAAAATTGAGCTTCCATATAATCCAGCAATCCCTCACTTGGGAATATACCCAGAGGAACATAAAGCCCTCTATCAAAAAAACCTACAAACACATGTTTATTACTGCACTTTTCACAGTAGTAAAAACATAGAACTAGCCCTGCTGCCCAGTGAAAGTGGATTGAATAAAGACACCTTTTTTAAGCTGCTTTTTCAGGAGGTACAGCAGAAACTGCATGGAAATGGGGCATGCAAGTTCCAGTTTTTTAAACTGGAGCTAATGCCAGCTTGTGACTTTTCCTGAAGCTCAGTTTCCTAATCTATGAAGTGGGGAAAACTCACCATCATTTCGTTGATGGGGCAGGTACTCCTATGTTCGTGAGCTTGTTTCAACAAAGTGTTGAAGGTGTATTCTGTGTACCTTGTAGCGAACCAATGGCAAACAACACTGCTGCCCGGGTTTCTTGTTTTTTTTTTTTTTTCTTTTACCATGCTGTCTTGGCTATTGTAACTTTGTAATAAAATTGAAAGTCTGAAAGTATGATACCTCCCACTTGGTTCCTTTTGCTGAGGTTTGGCTATTCATACTCTTTTTTGTTTCCCTGTGAATTTCTGTATTGTCGTTTCCAGGTCTTTTTCACTAGTAAAGAGTGGACATAGATTTGGGAGGAAAACTAAGGAGGTGTTTCAAGAGAGAAGAAAGTGTTCAGTCCCGTTAATCACTACCCAGAATTTGAAGAGAACAATGATTATGAAAAGTCAATTGAAATTTCACAATGAGGAAATTATTTGTGACTTTGAAATGAAATAATAGGATCCCCCCCTCCAAAAAAAAATATCAAAGACCACAACTGTGCATGACGCTTTTTAATATTTTATCTATAAAGGAAAGTGAAAATCATGTCAGGGTTTAAGGAAAATATAAACTCTAGGCAGGCTTTTTGTTGTTGTTATTTTGAGTTTCTGAAGATATTAAAAGAGTCAGGTATAAGCAAGAAATTAAGGACTTTAAATAAGAGGCTGGAGTGGATTGCCGTATACAATAGGGTGACTAGACTTAAGGGGAGAAGAGACACTTTTTAAATTTTAACAAAAGCAAAAATTGAGACAGTCCATACCAATGGTGACCAGTTTATGGGTAGTAAATTAGTAAAAATAATGAGTCATAGAGTCTAAGGTCAAGAGAGAAGCCAAATGGGGCTGACAGGAAAAAGTTGAGGGCTGAGAATTTAAATAAAAACACTCAACCATCTCTTTTGTTTTCTTTTTTTTAGTTTTGATTTTTATTTTAAAGATATGGGGTACAATTCAGGGTTAAGTATAAAAATGTTCATTATGCAGGTATCCTTGTTGATGTGGTGTGTCCCCCATCCTCTGGCAGAATCCCATATTTTTTCAGTGCAATCGTCTTGTCCCTCTACTATGGTGTTGGTGTCTTTTTTTCTTTAAAGTCAAAACTATCTATCTTTCAAAATGCTAAATTTTACCCTACTGGCCCTGGAAACCATCCACATCCATGATCACCAAGAACGGGATGTTGAGCCAATAGCACACAGTGCCTGTGTGCTCTTTCGCGTTATTCCTGTTATTTTCCTGTGTATTCACTCCTGGAGAGTTTACATGTCCAACCATAACTTGCACATCAGTAACATCAGAATTAAATTGCTATGCCATTAATTCTACTGATGTTACAAACAAGTAAAAAAAAAACAAACTATAAATTCATGCTCCATACATGATACCTATCATTACTATTTGCTACAAGATTCGCTGCACATCAGCTATTTAAAGAAAGGTGCTCAGTTTACTAGTTATATAACACTGGATGACTCAGTTAAATTTTCTGAGTTCTGGGCTCTTCATCTTTAAAGTCAGAGCAATAACACTTTTTATATAGTGCTATTTTTAGACTCAAATTAAATTCTACCTGGAAAAATGCCAGTACTGCACTTTTGAGTACAGTTAAGTCAGTCCAAACTACATTAATTAAAATGGATAAATCATAATGATTTTACCGTGCTGTTTTAGGTGATTCAAAGCTGGGAAAATTGCCAGCGTTCAGAAACAAATAAGACCAGGGCTTAAAGACACATCAGCAGCACTTTCTTCATTATTCTTTGTCTATTCCTTCCCCACTTAATAGGTCCTTCATTTTATTTTCTTTTTTCAGTGAACTATTTTCTTTTTTTTTTTTTTTTGAGTTGGAGTCTCACTCTGTCACCCAGGCTGGAGTGCAGTGGCCGCTCCCGGCCACCGCAACCTCGACCTGCTGGGCTCCGGCGATCCTTCCTCCAAGTAGCTGGAATTACAGGCGCGCTACCACGCCCGGCTAATTTTTTGATTTATTGTAGAGATGAGGTCTCGTCAAGTTGCCCAGGCGGGTCTCGAACCCGCGGGCTCAGGCAATCCACTCACCTCAGCCTCCCAAGGCACGGGATTACAGGCTGAGCCACCGAGTCCAGCTAACTATTTTCACATAGTACAAAAACAAGAAGGGTTCAAGGGCTTTGTCCTTTGTTCATTAACAACTGAAGAAAAAGAAAGCATCTTCAAGTTTTTTCCAATACCAAATACAATATTGAAATAAAAAGATATAACAATATGTGGTCAGGTACTTCATTATGATCAGAGTAAAGGTATGTTTGCTTAAAAATGGCTACTTCTACATTGGTAGTCATTGAGATGGAGGTAAAAGTAAGAGTAAAGTGGGAAGCATGAGCCATTTTTCATAAAACTAGGGTAAGGAAACATACATCAAATATCTAAAATATAAACTCTGGTCAGGTGTGGTGGCTCACACCTGTAATTCCAGCACATTGGAAGACCAAGACAGGAGAACTGCTTGAGTCCCAGAGTTGGAGACCAGCCTGGGCAATATAGAAAGACCACATCTGTACAAAACAAAAAAGAAATTTGCCAGGCATGGTAGTGTGGGCCTGTAGCCCCAGCTACTCAGGAGACTTGAAGAGAGAGGGTTGTTTGAGCCCAGGAGTTTGTGGCTACAGTAAGCTGTCATTATGCCACTGGGCTCCAGTCTGGGTGACAGAGTAAGACCCAGACTCAAAAAAAATAAAAACAAAATAAAAATGAAAACCACCATCACCACTGCCAACAACAAAAAACAAACTCTAAGGTATATATCAATTGCTGGTATCACTGAGTGTGCAATTGTTTATATAATACGTTATCTATTCTCCTTCAGTATTTTATGCTTTCTTGTAAAGTTCTTCCAATCCTCTCTCTGATGTTTCTCTAGTTCATTTAAATTATAGGGTGGAAATAGTGTCTTTCTTTGCCATCAGCCCAGCTTATCCCCAGGTATATAGACAATCACAGAGAGCAATGCAACCCTATGCATTCATCCCCACATATTTACTTCTAAGTAACC
>CAUYQG010223881.1:0-10158 GCA_963574415.1 Tarsius wallacei | reverse complement strand
GAGCATCCATCATCACTGATGAGAAGGCTGAAAAGACAGCAGAAGATATGGGGATTGCAGAGGGATGATGATGATGATGCAGTTGTCACCTGAGTCCTTCTTTTTTCCTGAGTGAAAGAGAAATAAATTAATCAACTAAATGCAAAAAGTATGGAAATATTGGATGGATGTGAGGCAAAAGAGGAAAGTGAGAACTAGCCCCCTGAGTGTGAGAATGAATGGCATTTGGAGAGTGGAGGCCTGTGGGCCACTGAGGTCTGTGGTCATCAGCTTGAGAGAGAGAGAGAGATTTAGCATTTGGGCAGCAACAGGAGAATGTATAACAGACAAGAAGGAAATGTAATAATGTATCTCTGGTGTGAGGATTATGGGTTATTTTAAATATGTAATAGATCATTTCAAACATTTTGTAATTTTCTGCAGTGAACCTATATTACACTATAACAATAAAAGGGTACATTTAACCGTTAAAATGGAAAGGCAGATGGGTAGAAACTAAATAACTTATCAATTTAGAGAGTGCAGAAAGCACTTGAGAGAATAAAAATAATTGCTTCTTTCCCCAACCCACCCCTGGTCCTTACACCCACTGCACACACATGCTGTGTTCTGTTCTATTTATCATAATACCATAAGAAAGGGTTTGACAGTAGTGGGACACCACAAGGAGGGGGAAGAGGAGGGCACATAACATAAATGAGGGTACACAATCTCAAACCAGGCAAAGTGGGACAAAGGGGAGGCCCAAACTTTACCTATACAATGACCACTTATGTACCTAATCCTGAATTGTACCCCACATCTGTAAAATAGAAGCATTTTTAAAGAGAAATTCTGTTCTATTGCACATACCTTACCACAGTTTGATATCATGCTTAGGAGTAGGGCTTGACCTCCAGAATCCTCCATTAGACTAGTTGGTGCCCTAGAGAAGATGATCGTCATCATGACAGTCATTCTTCTTTGAAGAACTTGTCCATGGCAGGACTTTCTGCCATGAATCTTCCTTCTTCTCTTTCTCTTGCTAATAAACTTTATTTTAAAACTTAAAAAAACCAAAAATTATCATCGTGGCCATTCTGATCCTTGTCATCTTCATCATTGTCATCATCCTTGACAGCATTGCTATCATCATCACTAATGCCACTGACTGAATTGTGCTGAATATGTTTAGCAATTCTCCTCCTTCTCTTCCTTTTCCTCCTCTTCCTCTTCCTTTTCCACAAAATTGTGCTAAATGTGCTTAAATCTCTATGCTCTTTGGTTAAAATGTTTACTGGCAAGGAACTGAGCCCTATAGAGCTTTAAATATCTTGCTCTTCATCACAACTACTCTGGGTAACTTGAGGTCCATCTGATCCCAAGATCCAATCCCTTTAACTCTTGAGTATTTTGCTCCTACAAGGAAAGGACACAGTTTTGTGTATTTTTTTATTCCCAAATCTTGGTCTAGATGCTTCACATTGATGATCTTGTATCATCATATATAGTTTAGTGCAGGTCTTACAAGGCTGAATGGACTTACAGTATCAGTGAATTCCCATTTTAGATCTCCCAGGTGACTTAAACATTGTCTGGAAATCCTTGTGAGAAGGATTTTTAATTTTATTCACCCAAACACAGTGTGTGTGTTTGTGTGTAACTTAATGTGGTCTCTAGTTAGACTTCTGACTTCAAGCTGAGGATCCTTGATTGTTCAAAAGTACATGCACAATTAAGAGGATGGTTTAGACATCTCGGTATTCTTCCCCTTCCATTAACTGTAGGGAGTGCTTGGCATCCTTCGCATGAACACCCAGGCGTTCTCCCTCTCTAAGTCTCCAGTCCTCTTTCCTTATTTATACATAACTCAAAGGTTCTGACATTGTTTTGCTGCTGCATCTAGGGCTTGAAAAAGGGGCTGTAATTCCTGGCTTTTCATGTGTCTTGCAGAAAACACTTTCAAGACTAATATCTTCTCATACATTGATATAGATTATCGTTCACCGCACAGAACTGATTGACTGTTGTAGAAAAAGTCTCATCCCTAATAAGTGAAGTTAGGTACAGAAAGTGTTAAAGGGCAAGGAACCACATCACCTCGACAGATTGCATGAATTGGAGGTATATTACCTCTTCTTATAGGTAGACAAATCAAAGTTTGGAAATGATAAATACTTTACCCAAACCACACAAAAGTGGTAATGGCCAAGGTCGAAATCAGACCAGTCTTACTCCAAAACCCATGTTCCCTTCACATCCCATCTCTTGTGGCCCAAAGTCATTGGTAGCAGCCATTGAAGAGGCCTCATGTGTGTGGAGGTGTTCAGACTTTCCTTATAAAACTGACTTAGAATCTGCAATTTAGTTGGAAGGTAAGGTAGCTAAGGGACTTCTCTTGAAGGTGAGTTTGTTGAGAATACATGCATTCCTTCATTTTCTTTCTTTTCTTTTTTTAAAAATTTTTTGAGTTGGGGGTCACACTCTGTTGCCCAGGCTGGAGTGCCATGGCACACTCACAGCCACCCCAGCATTACCCACTGGGCTCTGGCAATCCTTCTGCCTCAGCCTGTAGCTGGAGCTACAGGCACATGCTACCAAGCCCTGCTAATTTTTTATTTATTGTAGAGATGAGATCGCGCCAAGTTGCCAGGGCTGGTCTCAAACACACGGGCTCAAGCAATCCACTTACCTCGTCCTCCCAAAGTGCTGGGATTACAGGCTGAGCCACCAAGCCTGGCCCATTCCTTCATTTTCTTAGAAAGTTTTCTTATTTGTGGTAGCTTGGGGAATCTACTAGATATTATGAGGGGAGGGATAAAGCTTCTCAATACACATTTATCCATCTCCACTGTGCTCACAGATCCCTTTGTCAAATAAATTTATTGCATTTCCACTAAATATTAGGGAGTAAGTTTCAAAGGAGGAGGCAGAAGCTGTCCACTTATCCAGGGACTGGGACTCCCAACAGGTCCTTTCATATGAGTTTGTCAAAATCGATGGCAAGGAACTAAAAATGGTAGTCCTCCATGCCTGGATTTTGGGGCAATGAACTTAGGGAGCCTTTTCTTACCTCCCATGTCCCTGTACTCTGTGAAGGCCAAGGAACATTTTCCCCTTCTTTTGAAGACTTGGTTATTTCTCGCAATCTCTCTTTGATGCATTTAAGATGGTTTTGTATTTAACATAGCACTTCAGCTGTTTTTAGTGAGAGGATTTATCCATATGTTGTTTTCTACCTTTTACAGAAATGGAAATATTTGAGGAAAATATCTTATCAAAAATTATTAGTCCTAGAATAAATGATCACAATCTGAGTCTTAATGCATAATCTGGACAGGAGCTACTAAGTGTTTTACAAGTATATTGGACTTTCATACAGTTTATGTTTTGAGTGGATAATTTGTGCACACACAAGAAAGTTGAAAACATATTCAAGGACATAGAAAGATAAATGTGTTACATTGCCATCTACCTCTCATCCCCATTCCCTAGCCACTGAAGTCATCTACCCAGAAATTGTGACAGTTAGAAATTTATCATTTGTCTTTCCTGAAAATGGAAGCCACACATTAATGCATGGTTTAAGTTAGTAAAGCACCTCAGACATAGACTTGGGGAAATTATCTGCAAATCAAATAACTTATGAAGTATTTGTATCCAAAATATACAAAGAGCTTTAATACTCAACCATAAAACAAACAACTCTATTAAAAATGGGCAAGAGATCTGAACAAACACCTCATCACGGAAGATATACAGATGACAAGTACATAAAAAGATGCTCAACAACATTTATCACTAGGGAAATGCTTTGTAGTAAGAGGACATGAGTTTAATCTTATTGAAATCCAAATAAACTTTGCAGGTTAGTTAATAATAATGTATTAATACTGCTTCATTTCCTGTGACAAATGTACCATAGTAATGTAAAGTGTTGACAGAAGGAGAATATGAGCTTAATATGTACAGCAACTTTGTAGTACTTGTGTGAATATTCTTAAATTTAAAACTATTTCCTTGTACACTGTTGGTGGAGATGTAAATTGGTACAGTCATTATGAAAAGCACTGTGGACACTTTTCAAAAAATTAAAAACAAAACTACCATATGATCCAGCAATCCCTCTTCAGGGCATATATACAAAGAAAATGAAATCAGTATCTCAAGAAGATATCTGCACCCCTATATTTACTACAATATTAATCACAGTAACCAGGACATGGAAACAACCTTTCCATGTTTGTTTGTTGACAGATGAATGTTGAAACATATTGTGTGTCTTAGTCTGCTTTGTGCAGGTATAACAGAATATCACCGTCTGGGTAATTTATAACGAACTTAAACAAGAAGGTAAAAACTCCATGACCTAATCACCTCTTAAAGCTTGCATCCCTTTGTAATGTTTCACTGACAACATTGTCACCCTCAAAGTGCTCTCCAATTGATGCAATACACCTTCAAAGTTCTCTTCATTTGATACAATACACCTATCAAGATGTTTTTTCCACTGCTCAAAACAATTTTTGAACTTGTCAGTTTTGATACCTTTTAGTGCTATTGACTTTTTTTCCCACCTTTTCCTCATCAGCAAAAAGTTTCCCTTTATGACTTTTTTTATCTGGGGAAACCAACAAACAAGAGTTGTTTGGGTGCAGATCAGGTGAATAGGAAGGATGGAGCAAGGGGGTAATGCTGTTTATGGTTAAAAACTTCCAAACATAGGGTTGTGCAGGCAGGTTATTTGCGTAAATTACCCATCTTGAAATGGGCAAATATGTTGAAAGAATTTTTTTAAAAATTACTAAAGCTGAATACATCCTCTCAAAACACTAGCTGGTACACTGATGACAATTGGTTCCTACAACACACCTAGTGGAGGAACCCTGTACTACAAGGGGCCTGCCCTCCAAAAAATAACTCCAGGTTTTTTGGGGTTACACACACACACACACACACTGAAATATCATTCATCCATAAAAATGAAGGCAATTCTGCTGTCTGTGGCAACATGGATAAACCTAGAAGGCATTATGCTAAGGGAAATAATCCATACACAGAAAGACAGATACCATTTGACTTCATTTATATGTGCAATCTAAGAAACGTAGAACTCATAAAAGCAGACATAGAATAATGGTTACAGTTGTTGGGGATGCAGGAAATGGGGAGATGTCCATTAAAGGGTACAAACTTTCAGTTACAAGATGAGAAAGTTCTGGGTACATAATGACTTGACTGTGGTAATCATTACACATGAGTACATATATCAAATCATCACATATGTACCTTGAATATAAATAAACTTTGTCAGTGGAATGTTTATTTTTTAAAAATATATAATATGGTGGCTAATGGTTTTTAAAAAGTTATTCTCCTGATATAACTGTATATGCACGTGCAAAAGAATACAGTCTGACCTTGCCTCATATAATATAAAAAAATTAATTAATATGGATCAAAGACTAAAGGAAAGTTGAAAACTATAAAACTCATAGAATAAAATGCATGCAAAAACTTTCATGACCTTGGTTTAAGTTATAGTTTCTTAAACATAACACCCAAAACATAAGCAACGAAAGAACAAATAGATAAACCGGACTTCAACAAATTTAAAAACTTTTATGTTTCAAGGAATATCACCGAAATTAAAAATATAACCCTCAGACTGGGAGAAATTGCTTGCAATTCCTATATCTGATAAAGAACTTATATGCAGAATATGTCAACAATCTTACAACTGGAAAACATAAAGAAATAACCCAGATGAAAAATGAACAAAGGGATAAGCACATTTCTCCATGGAATATATAAAGATGATTGATACAGTAGTAGGATACTGCCTGGGAAGGGTGGGGGGCACATAATATCAATAAGGGTACTGATCTCATGCCAGGCAAAGTTGGACCAAAGGGAGGCCCAAGCTTTACCTGTACGACAACCTCTTGTATACCTAATCCTGAATTGTACTCCACATCTTTAAAATAAAAAAAATGACCATTAAGTACATGAAAATATGTCTGATACTATTAGTCATCAGGAAAATGCAAATCAAATCCGCAATGATAACCACAGCATACTCACTAGAAAAGCTGGAATAAAAAAGACAGATATTAATACATAGCAGAAAGAATGTGGAGAAATTGGTACCCTTGCACCCTGCTAAGAGGAATATAAAATGGTACAATGTCTTAGAAAACAGCCTAGCAGTTCTCTGAAGTTTGATCATAGAGTTATCATTTGACTCAGCAATTCCATTTCAAGATAATACTCAAGAAAAATAAAAACATACGTTCATGCAAAAACGTGTATACAATGTTCAAGCAGTATTATTCATAATGGCTACAAAGTGGAAACAATGTCCATGAGGATAAAAAGAATAAATTAGTACATGTATGTAATGGATATTACTTAGCAGTGAAAAATGAAGTACAGCTAAATGTTACAAGAATGAACTATGGAATATTACACTATACGAAAGAAGTCTGCCACAAAAGACTATACATTGTATTATTCTACGTATATGAAATGTTCATAAGAAGTAAACCTATAGAGACAGAAAGTAGATTAGTGGTTGCCAAGAACTAAGAAGTTGTTGGAGGGAAATGGAGGTGACAACTTAGGAATAAATGGGTGTGGAGTGATGATGGTGTTCTAAAATTGACTGTGATGATGGTTGCCCTATTTTGTGAATATACTAAAAAACAGAGTTTAAATGGTTGAAAAAATATGATATGTTAATTGTATCTCAGTAAAACTGTTCTAACAAAAACTGATGGTTCACACGAAATGAAGTACAGATGCCAGAACTGCCATAGCAGATTGTGGCGAGAGATTGAAAAGCTCAGAGCAGGGAGCACACTAGCATATCATAATATATGAAACTGAAACACCCACTGGGTGCTATCTCCTTGGAAAAGCCCAGCGGTACTCTATTTATCAGACAATAAGTAATTAGCAGGGCATTCGTGTATTAACCTCTTTTTGTCTGTCCTATGTAGGCTGTAGCTGATTCTAGAAGATGACATTGCAGAACTTGGCTCCCTAGGAGCAATGAGGATAACAGGATCCCAGAAAACCTGATGGTAGCAAGAGGGAATCAAAGAGGGAAAAATCCTCAAAATGGTGTTAGAAAGGAAGCCAGAAAATCCTGACTGAAAGTGATTTAGGGAAAAGACTAATAGACTACGATGTGTCTAGGGGCAGGACAGTTGGTAAGGCTATAAGAGTGTTGTTAGCATTATAAACAAGAGATAAAAATAAGTAAACTGAAGACTAAGATGACTAACTGTCCAGTTTTCAGATCTGAGCCAGTTCTTAGACCCAGAATTCAAGAATTGAAGGACAGCCCAGGTCCACTGATGAAGTACCTTGCAACACCATGGCATGTGTGTATGCTAGAAATTCCCCACATCCTTTCCTAAAGAGATTAATAACCATTCACTCAGTTTTCCATACACAGACAAAGGATAATACTCAGATTTTTAAAGATCTATCAAATACAGGGTCCAATTTGTCACTGATCCCTGGGGAATCAAAGCACCATCGCGGACTCCCACTTGAGAAGAGGCATATGGGGAACAGGAAATAAATTGAATTCTCTCTCAGGTCCACCCATATCTCAGTGGGTTTTCTGCATCCACACATCTACTTGGTGGTTATTTTTTTAGTTTTCCAATACGTAATTGGAATGGACATATTCTGCAGTTGGCACAACTCTCACATTAGTTATCTGACATGGGGAGCAAAAGCTTTGCAGTCAGAAAGGCCAATGGAAGTCCCTTAAACAGCCTCCAATCTCAAGCAAGACAGAAAATTAAAAACAATATTATATCTTGGAAGTAAAGAAAGAGATTGATGTCACCTCTAAATACTTAAAAGATGCAAGGATTTCAGTCCCATCATATAACTTAGCAGTCTAATTCTTGTAATATGGATGGGTGATGGCATATGATAGTGAACAACTTAAAACAACCAATAATTCGGCCCAGCCACCTTCATTAGCTGGGCCGAATGTGATATAATTAAAAGAACAGATTTATATAGCTTCTGGTAGATTATGTAGAGCTACTGATCTGCCTAAATGCATTCTTTCAAATATCTATGAAAAAGAGGACCAGAAGCTATCTATATCCACACAGGACAAGTAACACTACATTTTAAATTTTGTTCCATAGCTATCTATCCCAACTCGCTATCATAACACAGAATAAAGGGAGTGGGCTGGGCGCCGTGGCTCAGCCCATAATTCCAGCACTTTGGGAGGCTGGGGCAAGAGGATTGCCTGAGCCTGGGGGTTTGAGACCAGCCTGCGCAACTTGGTGAGACCTCGTCTCTACAATAAATCACAAAAATTAGCCTGGTGTTGTGGTGTGTGTCTGTAGTTCCAGCTACTTGGAAGGCTGAGGTAGAAGGATCACCTAAGCCCAGCAGGTCAAGGCTGCGGTGGCCATGAGCATGCTGCTACACTCCAGCCTGGGCGGCAGAGTGAGACTCCAACTCAAAAATTAAAATAAAGTAAAATAAAGAGAATGGATCATCTGGACATTCCAAAGAATATCACATTGGTTCACTATATCGATTACATCATGTTATTTGGATTTGATGAGAACTGGAATCTTACTCTGCATGTTCTGTTAACAGAAATGCACTCCATAGGGTGGTAAACTATACAAACATTCAAGAATCTGCCACATTGGTGAGGTTTTGGGGGATACGATGGTTTGTGGCATGATGGAACATCTCCTCAAGAGTATAGAACAGGAAATCACACTTTGTACACTCTGCCACTAAGAAAGTAGTTCAACACTGGTGGCCTTCTTCAGGTGTTAGAAATAGCTTATTCCATACTGTGACATTATTTTTCTAATCTTATACGTCAAGTGACATGAAAAGCTGCTAGTTTTAACTGAAAACCAGAACTATAAGGGCTCTTCAGCAGGCCTGGATATAGCCTAAGTTGCCCTGCTGCTTAGTCCACCTGGCATAGCAGATATCATAGTACTAGAGTAAGGCATGGTAGGAAAAGTTGCCATGAGGAGGGGGGTGTCCCTGGCAATACCCGATAGGAGAGCTGCAGTGCGGAACAACCAGGTCTGGCCACCTGCTGCAGAGAACTGTAAACCTTCCAAAAACAGCTCCTGAACTGCTGCTGGGCCCAGGTAGAGATTGAGTATCCAGTCATGGGACATCAAGGGATGTATGTCCATTTATGTCCTTCGTGACTTATGTACTGACAGTTCATATCAGCAATCCACTACAACATGAAAGTGGTACGTCCAGGATTGGGATAGATAGGAAATCACAGCAACCTATAGCTGAGGAGCCAAATCTAGCACATGGCTTGTTTTTGTAACTAAAGCTGCAGCAGACACTGCTGTATCCTTCATTTAGTCTGTGGCTCCTGTTCATTTGTTTGTTGATGGATTTTTCAGAGTCTCACTGTGTTGCCAGGATGGAGTGGAGTGGTACACAGCCACCACAGCCTCTACCTTCTGGGCTCAAGTGATCCTCCTGCCTTAGCCTTCCAAGTAGCTGAACACACAGGCACAGGTCACCACACCAGGCTAGTTTTTTCTTTTTTATTTATTGTAGAGATGAAGTCTCGCCAAGTGCCCAAGCCGGTATTGAACCCCTGGGCTCAGGTAATTCTCTCACCTCTACCTTCCAAAGTGCTGGGATTACAGGCATGAGCCACCATGCCTGGCTTGTCATCTGTGGCTGCTTTTGCACAACAACAATAGAATTGAGAAGTTTAATGGCTTGGACTCCCTTCAACAAGGCTGATATGTTTATTGTTGCCCTATCAATGAATAAATACACTCCGGCAATAAATACACTTCAATAAATTTCTATTGCTTGTGGAGTCCAACAAACCACTAGGTGGCAAGTTGATTATATTCTTACTATTTTACCCTGATAAAAGCGGTATTCTTTGTGATTTAGGTTAGTTTGTATTTATGGCTTTATTTTTTCTTCCCAAAATGCCACACTCAGCACCATTATCTAAGGGCTCAGATAGGTATGATCTTCTAATAGGGGATCCCACATGACAGTGTCCCAGATAAGAGCCCTATTTTACAGCAGACTATCTGGCAGTGGGCACATGGCTGTGAGGTCTATATATTCTACCCAATACTGCATCACACAGTTGCTGCCAGCTATTAGAGCAGTGGAATG
>CAUYQG010223876.1:0-28995 GCA_963574415.1 Tarsius wallacei | reverse complement strand
CAAATGCGCTGAAAGGAAAAAAACAAACACCCCCATTAAAAAGTGGGCAAAAGACATGAATAGACACTTCTCAAAAGAAGATATATGGGCAGCCAATAGACACATGAAAAAGTGCTCAGCCTCACTCATCATCAGAGAAATACAAATCAAAACCACATTGAGATACCACCTAATCCCTGTAAGAGTGGCCATCATTAATAAAACAAACAACAACAGATGCTGGGAGGATGTGGAGAAAAAGAAACGCTTCTACACTGCTGGTGGGAATGCAAACTAGTACAACCTCTTTGGAAGACAGTGTGGTGGCGATTTCTGAAAGAACTAGAAATTGGCCTTCCATATGACCCAGCAATTCTTCTATATCCCCAGAGGAACTAAAATTATTCTATGAAAAAGATACCTGCATATGTATGTTTGTTGCAACTCTATTCACAATAGCAAAAACATGGAACCAACCATGTTGCCCATCAAAGCTGAACTGGATTAAAAAAATGTGGTACATATACACAATGAAATATTATGCAGCCATAAAGAAGGACAAATATATGGACTTTGCAGTAACTTGGATGACTGTGGAGTCGATCATGCTCAGTGACATCGCAGAAACAAAGAAGAGTTCCATATGTTCTCACTCATAAACAGACCCTGAACAATTATAATGCTATAAGAAAGCGATTGGCAATAGTGGGTAACTGTCAGGGGAGGGAGGGGTAGGATTGGCAGTTGAGGGAAACTACTAGGGGAGGGAGGGGCATACCTCATCAACAAGGGTAACTGCATGATCAATATTTATATTCCTAACCCTGAATTGTACCCCACATCTTTATAATAAAAATTTTAAAAAATCGATCTGTAAAATATTGTAATATAAAATTTGCATTATACAAGTATTTGTTCTATAAATAAATTAATAGCCTAAGCACTTGATTGGACTAATTGTTTTCAATACATGTATTTAGGTTATATCTATATTAAACTAAAATATCTGCTTAATTGTGTAAATTGTCATTTTTCTCCAAAAGTGTACCAAAGATTTTGTTCCATTCATTTCTGAACAACAGGAAACCAATCTTAAGACTAAAGAGTTTGTAATATTAATTGGAAGAAACAGACACACTCTAGAAAATCAGCTGTTTAATGATCTTGGCTGTGCTGCTCTCCAATTAGTGCAGGGTCACCAATTAATTATTTTCTAGGTGCCCAGGCTTCCAAGATACCAGCATTGAACTGAGTTCTCTTGATCCTTTCACCTAGTGCTCCAACTAGACTAATGACTTTGACCTTGGTCAGACTTAGACAGCAGCTTTCTCAATATTAAGAAAAAGTGTCCTCTCCAGTTTATTTTAAGAATGGGGCAAGTCATAGTAAACCTAAATAGAACTTCATTCTTTTTTTTTTTTTTTTTTTTTTTTGAGTTGGAGTCTCACTCTGTCACCCAGACTGGAGTGCAGTGGCCACTCCTGGCCACCGCAGCATCCACCTGCTGGGCTCCGGCGATCCTTCCGCCTCTGCCTTCCAAGTAGCTGGAACTACAGGCGCGTGCTACCACACCCGGCTAATTTTTTGATTTATTGTGGAAATGAGGTCTCACCAAGTTGCCCAGGCAGGTCTCGAACCCACGGGCTCAGGCAATCCACTCACCTCAGCCTCCCAAGGCGCGGGATTACAGGCTGAGCCACTGAGCCCGGCTAGAACTTCATTCTTATTTAAAATTCTAACAAAATTCACTCAGGGTACTGACTTCCTCCAGCTATCATCCTTGTATTTTCCACCACCTATATGCATTACTCCTCAAACTATTCTGGGACTCTGTCCTACAAATCTCTTCCCCCCTCTGCCATATTTTTCAACCATTAGCTTATGTTTTTTTTATTTTGCTCATTCTTTGTTAATTTCTTGGTTTTTCTATGTCTTCAAATTATTCAAACATTTCCTTCAATAATAAAACCAGAATTCTCTCAAATTTTACATAATTCTAAAGAAAATTCCAGCTTTCATAGTTACACTTTTTTAATAAGGGAATTTTACAGTTGCTTCCCTGAAGTGCTTATCTTATTACTCATTAATTTCTTAACATAGGTTATCTTTTTTTTCTGTCATATCAATCATTTTTTTCTTCATAAAGGTAGTCAATGAACACAAAATTTCATTCCACTCAATTTCAGCAGTGTTTCACATAGGAGGTTGTCCCACTTTAACTTCCTTCCATGGCTCTCTACTCAATGTTCCCTAGGAGATCATGGACTTGGGAGTTAGGTTAATCCTGGTTTGCATAGAAGTTTTTTCTCCTCCTTACTTGACAGTTTCTGAAGTTATTTAACCTCGCTTGGCCTCAACTTTTTCATGAATAAAATTGGGATGAAAATATATAACCTTTAGATCAACTTCTCTACAAATTATTTACCAACTTTAACCATCTTTTTAATGCTTACCAAAAGTGATATGTTTCCTTGATGCTTCCATGATACGATGACCATATAATTAATTTTCCCAATTTAGCCACATTGTTAAGTAAAAGAATGTGTTATTAACAATTTTATTGGAACGATATGTGTAAACCAGGACTATCTCAGGTAAAATACGAAGTATAGTTAAGCAGTTAATAGGGTACCTTGTGTTTTTCCACTTTTTCGTATTTGTTAATTTCATCCTTTAGGGGATGCTTTGTCCCATTCTCTGTAGCAAACAAGTCTTTCACATTTCTTTTCAAGTCTCACCCATAACTCTGCCACAATTTTTTCACCTCTTACCAGCCAGTACTTATCTTTCATGCAAATACAAACAAAATGAAATCCCCAGGACAGTAGTCATGCATTGCCTTTTAATATTACTTAGTATAATTATTATATTTAGTGTAAATAATCTATATTATTTTATTTTTAAAATATTTGTCTTTTATAATATACATGTTATGAATATAACTTAATTTGATGCTGTTTTGTATTCTTTGTGATTTATGGCAAATAGTTAAACAATTAGTAGATACTTATTAAATATTTGTTGATTGAATTTTTAATTTGTTATATTTACATTTTGGCTGAGACTGGATCATGAATAAGCTAAATTTCTAAAATTGATCTGCACTCTGTTATTTTATGGTTTGCCAAGAGTCTAACAATTATTTACAGAAAAAATATTTCTTTTTAGTACAAAATTAAGGGAATACAATAACTTTCAACAACTACCAAAAAATCTTCAAGTAGATAAACATGAGCATAAAAAAAGGAAGAAAATTAATCATCAACATGTAGTCTTGCCACAAATGTAGCTAGGAACAAGTTAATCTCCCTAAAAATAAAAAAGTACTGTAGCCTAATTTTTGGTATTATTTGGACAAGTTCTACCTCGTCCAGAGCTCGATTATTTTCTAGCTTTAATGGAAGAAATTTCTCTATCAGAATGTTTATCAAGGAGCAAAACAGAGAAATAAGAGTTCCAAAGTACTATCTTCCAAAATAAAAACGAAAAAAAATTATTTATTTAGTTTCTCATTTTTATACAATTTTATTTTAAAACTAGAAGCTCAAGAGGCAAGATTATAGTTGCACCTAATCTTTTTTATCCTCCTTATTCTGCAGTAACAGTAATCTAATTGTACATAGTAAAAAGACTGACTCCATTTTTTTACATTTGATTATTGACATCTTTCAAGTCTCACCATTTCCCCTTTCTTTTCTGCCCCATATCTCGATGAAATATAAAAGTCCATGTGCTCCCTTCATTGGTGACCAGAGAAAATTCAAACCATGAAAGCCTTGGCCTTTGTGCAGATTTTGCTAGCAGCATGGTCTGGCATCTGCTTGGCTTTCGGTGAGGGCTTTTGTGCAGCATTAAAACATGGCAAAGAAGGTCAAAGAAAGAGGAAATGGGCACATGTGAAGAGGGATCAAATCAGAGGAGTATCCTGGCTTTATAACAGCCCACTCTCATAGGAACTAATTTCTTCTTCCAGAACCAATCCAGTCTTGCAAGAGTGAGAACTTAATCACTGCTGCTGGAATAACACCAAGCCATTGTGAGGAATGTGTCCCAGTGACCCAAACACCTTCCACTAAGCCTTACCTTCCAACACCCACATTAGGGATTAAATTTTAACATGAGATTTGCTAGGAACAAGCAAAACACATACAAATAATAGCAAGGGCCAAGTATTATAAAAGCAAAAAAGAAAGGGGGAGGAAAAGACACACACACACACACACACACACACACACACACACACACACAGGAAGAGAGTGAGGGGGGGAGAGAGAGAGAGAGAGACAGAAAGAGAGAGAGACAGAGAGAGAGAGAGACAGAGAGAGAGAGAGAGAAAGAAAGAGAGAGAGAGAGAGAGAGAGAGCTGTGCTAAATGTTTACCAATCAATTATAATTTTGAAGTCCATCTTTCATTGGTGTACAAGAGGAGACTCTAGTGTAAAACATATGTACAAAATACAGAAAAATCCTAATATGCAATATAACTTTGAAAATGAAATTTCCACTATCAGACAAAAATTTGGACATTTGAGGTAAAACACAGAATTTTTGAATGTCTAAGTATAGTAAGATATAGGAAACATGAATTTACTAGTAAACTGAGAGATGGAATAAGAAAACATGGGAGATTTTAAACATAGTGAATGTGCACGAGGGCATAAATGTGAGGAGCCTATATTTTGTTTTCACATCATGCCAATGCTTTAGTTACGTGAACAACTGGATTTTGCAGGGGAAATCAAGATTTTCATAGTTATTCTGAAAGTATATAAATGTCAGCATTAAATTGACAAAGATGACTAGACCTCAAATGCGTAATTGAAACTCTCCTCTTGTCAGTTTTTGCCACACAAGAATTCCATTATATGAAGAATGGACATGTGGTGATGATTTATTTGCCCACTCTATTCTCAGTGGTTTTTCTCTTCCAAATAGTAGGGAAAAGACCTGGGAGAAATGGGACAGCATCCAGAAGAAAAGACAGCACTGGATTGATAGTTAAGAAACCTCATGAAAACTCTGACTCTTATTAGTCATTGATTGTACTTATGTAGAGAAATCACTTATCTCCATTGACATTTATTTCATTAGTTAGAAATATGAGTAAAGATTTCATTAAATGAGCTCCTACAATCTTTACCTCCCCGTGTTATATTATTTTATCAGATATGATTTTCTTTGACTTTTATACCCTCACGTATGGACATCTCGGACGTTTTAAGGGTTATTTTTTTCCAAACAACAACAATTAGGAACTAAGACTTTTGAATTTAAAAGGTGATCATTTATTTATTAATTTAATAAATATGTAAATATGTGCCATCTCATACTTGACGAATATGGAACAGAACCCTTGATTTCTGTCTCCTCACCTAGTTCTCCCCCACCACCCCCAGTGTTCCTCATTTTTTTTCCCTTTTTTGTTTTGTTTTGTTTTTGACCCAGGACATACTCCATAAACTGCCTTACTTGCTTAAATAGAAAAATCTAGGAAATGTCTAAATGTCTTTGATTACTCTCTTTTCCATATTCACCACATCAGTCAATATTTTCAATTATATTCAAATGCTTATAGTGATCCCATCCATTTACCTTCCTCTTGACTTCTGTGGCCTATTATATTATTTATTACCTGGCATTCCAATTGGTTTTCCTGCTTCAGCACTTCCCACCACAAGACCCCAAGCATGATAGCAGCTAAGGTCATCTCATAAAAACGTGTGACAGATACAATCACTCCCTAATTAAAAGTCTATCATTGATTTCACTCTGTACATGAAATAAATCCTAACTATTCTGTTGACAAAGTCCTATAGATCTGGACTCTGCCATTTTTTCCAGCCTTATCTAATAACTCTGTCCTTTAAACCACTATCTTTACCAACATCGACTTTCTACTTATTTACTAATGCAAGTTTATTTGTTTGTTTGTTTGCTTTAATTTACAGCCTTCACACCAACCGTTTTTTCTTCCCAGAAAGTTTTTCCTACAATTTTCACATTGCTGGCTCTTTTAAGATATCCACTTAAAAGTTGTATCACCAAGATATGCCACCAATCTCAAGTGGTCACCCAGATATACACTATGACATTACCTGCCACAATTACCTGCATAGTATTATTACTGTCAAATATTTTCTTCCTTCTGTAACTGTAAATGCTCCCTTTGCCTTCCACTGGAATGCAAGTTTCTCAGACTGCCAGCATGCCACTCT
The DNA here is from genome assembly GCA_963574415.1 of Tarsius wallacei. Lineage (NCBI taxonomy): Eukaryota > Metazoa > Chordata > Mammalia > Primates > Tarsiidae > Tarsius > Tarsius wallacei. Next base: position 22,801 of record CAUYQG010223876.1, on the reverse strand, counting down.
TGTTTACTCCTGTGTCCTCAGACCTGAATCCATGTGAGAGTTAAGAAATGGGGCAACATAGTCAGTGTTCTTTGAAGCTTTGCAGACCTGTGGTTCCGTATAAATAATGGCTTATTTATAGAACAGAAGTAAATAGTAATGGTTGACAATGAAGTGTTTTTGTTGCTAGTAGGCTGAATTTTGTAATTTGAAGTTTCAAAATGCTTTAAAAAATGAATGAAAAGAGTAAATTCTCAAGATAACTACATTCTAACACAACATTCAGTTTAATGTAGATTAGTGAATGTTATTTTGAAAAATCAGTCTGTTTTTGATATTCACAAGTAGTAGGTCATCGCATATAAGTAGATATTTCAGGTTTAGATCATAATCCCAAAAGATATAATCCCAAACACCATAATCCTGCATTTTGAAATTCTGAAAGATCAAAATACCAAAAGTCTAAATCCTAACATCTAAAATGTGAAAAAAATCACAATTACAGGATAGTTACATCATGGTAGGTGGAACTATTATCTTGCTATGGTCTTTATTTGCATTTGGCAGAAGATTCAAGTGAGAATAAGTGGACCACAAGATACAGCAACAACAAAAAATTCAGGTTAAAAATGGGTCATTTGCCTGCATTGATGTTCCTCCCAGCAAATGACATTCCAGGCACATTTAGAGCATGAAAGCTGCATTTGCCTGAAGAAGCTACTGACAGAAAATAATTATGTGCCTAGTAGGATTAAAAAGACACTTACAAAAACGGTGCTGCTGTTCCATCACCGATATTTTTTCCACCAAATTTGTGTTCTGTTTATGAGTGCGTGTATAATGAATTTCTGCTTGCCCAAAACAACACAGAAGCATGGTACAGAAGATAGACAATTTTAAAAGGAAATGCTCATGTCAATGTATATAGAATCATAGAAGAATTTCAAGAAGAGCAGTGCCATGTAGAAAATTAATGTGAATATATTCTCCAAGGAGAGTCACGTCCTAAAAGGAAATGAAGCAGTCATTCATCATGATGTAAGACTTCAAAACACGTTAATGTTCATGAAAAGTTGTCCAGCTCTTATGACATTTCTCCATGTAATTGTCCATAAATTATTCCACTAATACACTTTTTATATGTCAATATTTATTTTTAGTTTTTTTCTTTTTTTATCTTTTTCTCACTCTTTACAATTGTCAGCATTATGTTCTATAATAATGTCATGCTATGTGTTTTATCTTTGCATCATTTCCAACAGTGGAGGAATAATTGTGTAGAGATTTTTATAGAGTTTTAATTTGTTTTAGAAATTTTTTGCAAATTTGACTTCACAAAATGGTGTCATCACAATGTTGATTTTGTGTGTAACTATTGTACGTGTACGTAAAAATGCTGAAGCTTCCTCAATTAGTGAAGAGATGCCCTTTTTGTACATCTGCATTTGTTAATAATAAGATTTCTCAAGATCTCAGCTCTTCGGGTGACTACATATGTGGTGGTGACCCATTGTGGTTTTTGATCAGTCTCATCAAAAGACTTAGGATGTTCATCACAGTATTTCAGATAACCACAGTTATAAAGCTGGGTGCACACAAGTATGAACCATGGTAATATTCATTTATAAATTTTTCTTTTTGAAATGTTTTTTTGATTATGAACATGATTCATCTCCTCATAACAGTTATACCTATGTTGCTGTCATTAGTTTACCTGAGTACTTATGCTTGCAAAAATATGTATGATCAATTTCATTATGTAATGTTGCCTTTAAAGTATTCTGTTATTTCTTATATTTTTCAAATAAATTCCCTTTTAAAAATGTAAATAAATATCTTTGAAAGATTTTTAAAATTTATTTTGCCATAATTAGATTTTTGAGATTTTTGTTCTTACAGGATTCAACATTTGGGATTATGGCATTTGGGATTATGTTTTTCAGGATTATAATTGGCTCCCAATATTTCACCATTATCATTGTGCAATTGAGGACTCTTTCAGTGTATAAACTGATTCTAGTTGCCTAAAAAGAATTTTATTGAGAGATAGGGACTAGCACAGAGAATTGGAGGAAAGAGTAAAATGAAAACATATAATACTATACCATGGACAGACCACAAATTAAGGTGGCCTTGATAATATGATTTGTTTGGCTAACATGCCTGCAGAATTATCCAGTATATCATAACTCATGATTTTTCACACATTTTTGAGACTTTTATAAATTCATTCTTTTAAAAAAATTAGCAAAAAGCTTGATGCTGTGACTTTGCCAAGCATTGTTAACATGACCTTGAAAACCAAAAATCACTTAACTTTTTTGAGTCTCAGAATCCTTGCCTATGGAAACATGGAATTAAATCTCCTTTCATGATTATCATTACACTAATTAAATGAAATAATGTAAATAATGGCACTTACAGGCATGAATTCACTATACAAATTATAGTAGCTATTACACTTAAATCCTTTTAGTGCCAGATCCTTTTCCCACTGAACTAGTGAGGTATTACCACTTAGTATTATACTATTCAAGGACAATTTTTCTGACATTCCTAAAATAATAGTGCTTGTTACAGCCTCATCTAAAGCTGAGTCTGAGTAAAGTTCAAAAGTGATTACTCTTGTTCTCTCTGGATGACTAACATTGCCACTTTTCCATAGTATCCTAACATTCTTTTGTTGGCTTTATAGGATGGTGAAGTTTGGGCAACTTCTATGTTACAGCATTGGCATCTTGCAAATTTCATGAGTCATATTTAGACAATCACATAAATGGAGACTAAAAATAGATTAAAATATTTTATTTTTTTACATTTCTCAATTTAGTCCAGCTCAAAAAACTCTGCTTATATTCAGCAGCTAAAATTCTACGCTTGCCAACTCAAGTCACTCAGTTACTTCTAGTTCAAAACAATTTCTTTTAGTAACTACTTAATTATGGATTCCCCACCTTTTTCTTCTTTCTTTTCTCTAATAGGCAGCTAGATATCAACATGGCATCGTAAGCAACAGTATGGCATTCTAAATTCGAGGGATAACGTTTAGGTGTCAGATTTTCTTTCTTACTGGAGTGTCATTTTGCTGATGGGTATCCTTGGTCCCATGAAGATCTCTATGTGTTTAGTTGCTTCATCTTTTCAATCATGAGACCTCAAGTGACCTATCATACCTCTCTGCCATTTCCCCATTATTATGGAGAAAGAGAATGCTCAGGAAACTATGGTTGTATTTCTCCATTGCTGCCCGCATGCCTTGGAGGTCAATTCAAAAGAGGACACTGAGGAGCTAGATCTTTTAGGAACCAACCAGAATCTGAATGCTAATCACATCTGTCACATCTCTTCTGACTTTTCTTTCTTGTTGTACTGCTTGATTAAGTTGTCACAGACATTTGGGTAGAAAAAAATAATGTATTTTATGTCATCATACATTCTTCCCTCTTATATCCTCTATGGGATAATTTTTGTACATTGAGACTTCCCAGGCTTTGGTTCTTAATATTTCAAGTGAACTTAGAGCTGGAAGATGTCCTAACACATCCCTATCATTGAAGGCCATGGATTTTACACCAACTGATTCTGGTATAGATTTTCTTAACTTCACTATGAGTTCAAAACTAGAAAGTGAATTATCTTCATCATGAGGACAGAAAGAAGTCCTGACTGTGTGAATATAGGATGGTGCTATTGAAGAAATAAGATAATCAACACACGATGGACCTTGTGTCAAATCTAGCCCATTACCTGTTTGTATAAATAAAGATTTATTACAGCAAAGCTATACATTTATGGCCAAGTTAACTATTTTTCACAGAGGTCATATGGCTGGGAGAACCTAAAATATTTAACATATGGGCCTTTAATCTTAGTTTAATATCAAAATATAACACCATTAAACAATACAACCTATTATAAACAACTAAACGCTGTCAGTTTCTATACAGAGAATCCCTTCCTTACCTTCTAGCACTCACACCCTTGCAGGGTCAATTCAAAAAAAGAGACCTTGCAGGAGGAAGTCTTACAATTCTGACATCAAAATAGTATTTACTAGGTGAAGTGCAATTTATTCTTTTTAGTCTTTTTCTCTATTATGTGAAAATATTCTGATGTTTATAGTTTTTCAGAATAAATGTAGTGTGATTTTTAAAATTTTTTCTCTTGTGGGAGAGGTAGAATTGTGATGTATCTCTTAATATTGTCACTGTTTTTGTTTGTCTTAATTTTTACATTATTTTAAAAACATAAAGTTGGGACAAGATGCTTTTTATACAAAGTTCCTTCCAGTTCGAAATTCAATGATTTTTTTTAAGTAGGACTTTTTTAGAGAAACTAGAAGTTGTTGAACAACACTGTTTATTCATTAGTACCTTAATTATTAATATTTGGGGCTATCTACTTTATTTTTACTTTTGAGCATTCTGCTGCTATAAAGACAAATGACAGAGCAGTTTTTCTAGAGGGGGAGAAATGAGATTGTGATGCATCTGCCTTCTGAATTCAGTATTCAACTTTAGGTATCTATCTCTATTAGATTTTTCCCCATTCAAAATGAATTTATAGGCTCTTATCTAACAGTTTTTTTGATGTTTATATGTATTTACTTATAGTGGCTTAGTGACTGCAAATCATCATAATTTGTCTAAGGAGCACACATCTGTAAATGATTTAGGCATTTTGATATTTGCTTGCAGATAATTGCTCATCATATTTATCAACATGTTGAGCAAAAAGAATAAAAGTCTTTATAATTTCAGACTATCTAGAATAAAATTTTGAAACAGAGTAATGAAAGAAAAATAAGAATATCTTGAAAAAGGAAAGAAGGAAAAAAGATAAGAAAAAATTATATCAGCCGGGCTCGGTGGCTCAGCCTGTAATCCCGCGCCTTGGGAGGCTGAGGTGAGTGAATTGCCCGAGCCCGCGGGTTCGAGACCCGCCTGCGCAGGCGAAACCTCATCTCTACAGTAAATCAAAAAATTAGCCGGGCTGTGGTAGCTGCGCGTCTGTAGTTCCGGCTACTCGGAAGGCTGAGGCGGAAGGATCGCCGGAGCCGGCAGGTCGAGGCTGCGGTGGCCGGAAGCGGCCACTGCACTCCAGTCTGGGCGACAGAGTGAGACTCCAACTCAAAAAAAAAAAAAAAAATTATATCATTTGTTTCTAAAGAAAATTTTTTATGTATCGCTACTGGGCCACTGCTTCATTGACGATTGTAAGCAATGGTTCACAGAGTGAGAAACCATAAATGTTCTACAACATTCCTGATAAGCATTAGCTAATTTTTGCTAAAAACTTTTATTATTTGAGAACTACTTACAAGAATGACTTCTCCACTACTATACATTTCTCAGTAAAACGTGATTCTTGATCTAAGAATTTAGCACCCAATAAGTATCTCAATCTCCTATAATTTTTTTTCTTGCTTCTTTTTTTTTGAGTTGGTGTCTCACTCCATCGCCCAAGCTGGAGTGCAATGGCACTCTCACCGCCACCCCAGCGTTGATCTGCTGGACTCCGGTGATCCTTCCGTCTCAGTCTTCCAAGTAGCCGGAACTACAGGCATGCACTTCCATACCTGGATAATTTTTTATTTATTGTAGAGAGGAGGTCTCACCAAGTTGCCCGGGCTTGTCTTGAACCCATAGACTCAAGCAATCCACTCGCCTGGGCCTCCCAAACTGCTGGGATTACAGGCTGAGCCACTGAGCATGGCCAATTTTTTTCTTTAAATTAAAAAAGGAACATAAGTACTTCCTCTGTGCATGAGAAAGCCTAGTAAGTATTTAAAAACTGGGATTATATTTTCTCATTTTGTTTCATAATGTTCTCGATTAGGCAATCCAGATAATTGAAGATAGGTTTTCTAAAAAGAAAACAGATGTTTTCAGACCAAAAGCTAAAAGATCTTTGTATTTATTTACTTCACTTCATTTGGTACTAATGAGAAACCCTTCAAATTTTTTCTTAATTCTTCATTAATTCAAATTAATATCAATTGATATATATGTCCCTCTAAGGCCTATGTGTCAAAATAAGGCAAAAGTAAACATGGTCAGAAAATAAGAAGTGATAGAGAATCATTTGATTGTTGTCATGTACACATTTGTATTGCCAACCCTAAACATTTGTTAGAATTAAAGTCTGCTCAGTCATTGAGGTAGTGCCTTTCATTAGAGGTAATATATTTTCAGTTTTTAAATTTCAATCTTGGAAGTTATTTATGCATGCATTTGTTCACGTAACAATTGTTTGCTGTGTTTCTACTACGTGCTTGGCACTTTTCCAAGACTGGGATGTAGTATTGAATAATCTCGGAACTGAAATCTTAAATAATGTATTATTTGACCTCATTGTGATAAGGACTATGAAGTTAAAAAAAACATACTATCCGGTGCCAGAATAGTATAAAACAGTGAAAACTAAAATTGTCTATGGAATCAGTAGTGGCTTTTTGAAGAAATGATATTTAAAACTTAAGATTTGGATGAGGAGTAAGAGGTCTATGTGTGTTGGTGTTGTATGAAGATCAAGAAAGAGTTTTCCAGTGGTTTAAGCCAGTAAGAAGGCCCGAGGAGAAGATAGATATGGGATAAAGTGTATCAAAGAATTGAATTAGAAAGAAAGAGGGAGACACTGCCGGGCCAGAAAGTCTTTTAAAAAGATTTTTTGCTTTATCCTAAGAGCAGTGAAAAGCCATTGGTTTGCTTGAAGCAGAGAAGTGATGTGGACAGATTTGTGATTTTAAAAGATTGCTGTGTTTGTGTAAGGGAAATACTTTAGGATGCTAGGTAGAAGGCTAATGCAATAGCCCTTTAGAGAAGAACTGCTTATAGCAATGTGGTGGCAATAGAGTTAGAGGTATGGAACACACAATAATAGGTCTGAGAATACAGTCATCAGAACTTAGCAATTGCCTGCTTTTATGTGCACATATAAATATGACTCACTCTTTTAACCCAAAGTTACTAGTAATTAAGGTATGTTTTAAAATAAAAGTAGTTGATTATGTTATATATTATGTTGCGTCAGTAAATTAATTAGTTGCTGTGACCTGAATGCTTTAATAGACAAGATATTGAATTCAACCTTTTCAAAATAATTTCTCCTCTTTGGGAATAATAATTTATTTTGAGGCTTCAATAAAAGATCAAACACCCATGAAGCTAGAAAATATCTTCAAATGTAACAAACACATTTTTGTCTCACTGGATTTTTGAAAATCCATAGAAAATGCAAAGTTACCTAGACTAAAGAAACAGGAAAAGTAGTGAGGAGAAAGACAGCTGAGGAAAATATACAGCGAAACAAGGACACCCAGGGGGAACATGCAGTCTACTCCATTTTCAGCCTTACCTAAATTGGACATATTCAAGGAGACAACTCTATATACAGAAGAAATAGGTATCCAAGCATTCCTGACTCCTAAGGTTGCATTGACCTCTTTTAAATGTTCCACATTTCACACTCGTTCTTCTTTAACTGAAATTGTCTGAATATACAACAGTCTCTCTATGTACAATGACTTTCCAAGGCTATTTCTTTTTTTCTTTCTCTGTAATAGCACAATAATGAAAGCATAGCAAGAATGCATCATGTGCCATGCCTTGTCTTAAGTGTGTCACTTGTATTAATGCATTTAATCTTAACAATGCTTTAAGGTGTTGCATTCCATTCACCATTTGACCAATGCAGGGACCAGAGTCCAAGGGCACAATGAGTTCACAACACTTCCCCAAAAGTCACAGAGCTAGTAAATGTCCGAACTGGGATCTGAACACAAATTGCTCAGCTCTAAAGTCCACATCCTTGAACACTTGCTCTGCTAATCTCAATACAGCAAGAATCATGACAATACAGTTCATGCCAGGCACTGTTGGTTAACAAAAGTTACCTTGGCTCCTACAAACAATCTACATAACACTTTTAAGGTAGATACAATTATCCCCATTTTCAGAAAAGAAATTAGTGGCTTGGAGAGCTTAATATGTTTGACATGGGCCATATAACCAGTGAAAAGCAGAGACCAACACCAGTCAGATGTGTCTAAATATAAAATCTATGCTCTTTAAAAATATCAAGAAAATGCAGATCTGAATATTAGCTTAATCCCTGACAATATGACCATGAAAATCATTTAAACTCCCCAGCTTCTGTTCAACTCAGCAGTAAAATAAAAGAGTTTTGATTATTGATTCTCAAATTTTAGTAATTTTAGGCTTCACCTGGGGCATCTGCTATAAATACAGATTACTCAGCAGGCTTTACATTGCTTGATCAAGTAGATTCTTGTGGCTTTCCAATCATTTGTATGCTAGAGATTTGGTTCTGCTTCACTCTGTTATGACTTTTATTAAAACTCAGCAATCTTAGGAAAACTCATATGTCAACAGACCACCTTGCCAATCAGAGATTTAAATATATTGACTTTGAATCAAACCGGTTGCATGGTTGGACAGCTCTTCTAACTCCCACAGTCCATAGAATTGGTCTTGGGTGCTCTCTTCATGATATCTTCATATTTTCAAAACACTTACGCTTTTATGATCCAATGCCCACATACATTGTCACTGATTTTTTAAATATGACAAGTATGGGTTATATATGGAATTGAAAGTCCTAATTTATCTTTTCTGTTTTTCTTCTCAATTTCTGCATTGCTACTTGAAACTAAAATAACCCATTCTCAGACCTCTAATAATTATGTTTTGTAATTCAGCTTTATTTTTTCATAGCACTTAAAATTATCTCGATTATTTAAATTATTCTTTACAAATATTATCTTTATTCTCCCATCACAAAGTAAATTTTCCAAATCAAGAACTCTGACCAGCATACACTCACTATTCAACATCTGAATGTTGCTTAATAGTAGGTTTTTAATGCATATTTGTTTAATGAATGAATAATATCTATTAAACTGTTCTCTATCTTATGCTTTTAAGATGTACAAATTTAAAGGAAATAATCTGATGATAAATGCATAATATATGTCACTTCTATAAACCATTCCCATGACTTTATTCAATATACTTCCATATTGTAAGCACCTAGTATAAATTCTATTTACATGGCATCAGATTTACTGTCACAGTAGATCACTCTTTCTCTGAAGTCATTTGTTCATAATTCATTATGTATATTTTTATCATAGTATAATCTTCCTTAAATATTATTTCATCAACACATTTCAAATAATTAAAGTACTAAATTGCTGCCGTGCTTCTCCTATATTTGGTGTAAGCTTCTTTCTCTTATTCTCAGCATTATTATTCATCTCATTACAGACTGTTTCTCTGCCTGTATATTTCCCTTGTCTTAAAAGCACATCTGTACTTCAACCAGTAGCATCTCCTCACTTCTGTGAGTACACACTTAAGTTTATGTCTGAGAGTGCATTCGTAAGTCCAATTTGTTTGTAAGTCCAACAAAGTTAGCCTAGGTCCCCAATTAACACAGTCAGCTATATTGTACTGTACTGTAAGAGATTTGTAATACTTTTCACACAAATAATACATAAAAAGCAAACACACATTCATTGTTGGGCCTTTTCTATTTGCAACTTGACTTCACAATCTCATTTATTTGAAGATAATTTCATTGACTTTCGTGTTATACTGCCAGAGGTGCTTAAAAATATGTACATATTTGAAGAGATGTTCTCTATGTATTACTTTTAGTTCACCATACTCAAAAGTGTCTGGATGCTGATGGTAACCACTTGGAGCACCTCTTGTGATTGCAGAAGTCAAATGTGACTTGTGTTCATCTTTTGTTATCAGTATGTATTGAGTAATACAAATTTAATACAGTATTTTTCCTTTCTTAAAATGTGTATACATTTTTGGAGCCCCTGTATATATTGTTTCAAGTTATTCCTCTCTCCTGACCTAGTTATACTCCATGAAGACTTAGTCTGTATGTGTTCTATAGCAGTGGTTTTCAATCTGCTATCATAAGTCTCAATCAACGTTTTTAATGAAATATAATAAAGTAACATAAAATACAAAAGCTAAAATAGTATAGAAATCAAATACTGCTTTACAAATATAAATATAAGTTGTATTCCACACTTGATCTTAGCCAAAAGGCCGAGAAGCGATGTAAGTTGTATTCCTTGAAATTAGTTTTTGCAGAAAGTGTGTATCAATGCTTGTTCACAACATAAAATGGAATTCTTAACTGTGAATCTTAATTTAAGAAGTTAGGTTAAATTCTATAGAACTAATAAGCACAGAATTGTTCACATTACAGAAACTCATTAAGCAATTGCTTTTTGATTGGTTGAGATGATTGTCAATTAATATGTACAAATAATGGCAGAATATTAGGTCCAGTGTTAGACAAAATAATTAACTGTATTCCTACTATAGCAGTGTACTAAAAGATCATCTCAGAAGGAACTTAGGTTACAAACATTATATGACTCATTTATTATCACTTAAATTCCCCATTATTCTGGATTTCAAATTTAATTTCCTCTCTAATGAAAAAAATCAACCCCATTTCTGTATTTGACAAAAGCAAGAAGATTAATGGGACTGTTTTACTCCAAATTTCTTCATTTTAAATTGATAGGTATAGTTGTATGCATTTATCATGTACAACATGGTGTTTTGAAGTATGTGTACTTTGTGGAATGATTAAGTCTAGCTAACTAAAATATGCATTATTTCACATAGTATCTTATTTGTGGTGAAAATATTTAACATCCACTTTCTTAGCACTTTTCAAAGCTATAATATATTATCATTAACTATGGTCACTGTTAACTATGGTCAACCATGCTGTACATATCCTTAAACACTAAGGAAGAAAAGGATTTAAGATCGACCTTTTAAGTTTCAGTTTAATGAGTTTTAGACTCAGCATTTTATTTCATCACTTCACAATGAACACCTGAATTCTAAAACTCATACTTCCTTCGATGGGATTTTCTATAATCTAGGAAGATCAAAAAATGTTTTGAGCTTTTAGAACTGTGAATGTAAAAAGTATATGATTTTAGAAACAAGCCATCATCGAAGATATAGTTAAATGGGACCAGCTTTTAGTGAAATCTATATTATGCACGTGTTAATGGTTTATGTTTCAGCAGAGACCTTTTAATGAAACAGAAAATATGGCAAGCAGGTAAGGACAGGTCTTTATTAATGAACAGTTAATGATATGTGGTAAAATATGAAGCAGTATGAATCAATGACAAGCCTCTCCAAAGAACCAGGAGTGAATAAATTATCATCATGGCAAAATCTTGTCACATTTTTTACCCAATGTCTTTTCTAACAATTCATAAATTATGGCATTTACTCATAATTTTCTTTATGAATGTCAAAAATTTTTCGAAAAGAGAGTTTTTTTTTTTTCTGTACCCACTTAGAAGGAAAGCAAGAAAATCAAGAGCAAATACGAATCTTACAAAGACAGCAACTGATGAATTTTTGTGAACAACAATAAAATATGGGATAATAAAGGTATTGAAGTCTACCAAACCAGGACTGGGGAGGAAGCGAGACTAAGCATCCACGACCAGTATAGGGAGAGGATTTAGAGCACTAGGCATGACCAAACATGAGGAAAAATAAATGTGCACAAATCACAGATCATATTTCACTTGAGAATCCAAGAGTCATAAAATCCCTGCATTTTAAAGCTGGAAGGGACTTAGAGCAACGTTCTCATTTCACAGAAGACAAAATTGAATCATGTTCTGCTAAGTACATGGTATGTATTCCATGTTTGTATAAATTGCAAACAGATTTTTAGAACCAGGCTTGCACAGTAGATAAAATATATATTGGTCTCACTCCCTCATACTGCTTTCCATCACTTACTCTAAACTCTCTTTATTCTTCTCCCTCCTTCTATTATTATTTCTCTTATTTATTCATTAATACACCAAATGCCCTCATTTTTTCAGGCATAACACTGAGTATTGAAAATATGGAATTTCTTTTTAAGGAAGTCTATGATCTCACAAATGAGAAAAGTGACCAAAAAAATAATAATAAGGTAAAACTTTAAGTTAAATAATGGGGACTTAATATGTGATACTAGGATTCCCCATTAGAAAAACAACTCCCTGTTTCTCTGGATACATGAAGAATGTGTTATCTAAGTTGCATCTTAAATTATTAGTGAGAATTCACCAAATTTGTATAAAGAATATACATTGGGGTAAGAGCTTTGTTTATATACAATGTAAGTGCAGAAATGGAGTAGAGGAGAGAGAATGGCATGTAGGTAGTGATTTTGTTACAACGATGTACATACTGTCAATCATGTTAAATAGACTTTTTGTTTATTGATACTTACCCCCAAGTGGTCCTACCCCACATCATGATTTTAAATATTATTTATTTGTTGATTTCCGATTCACATCTCTAGCTTGTTTCTCTTTCTTGAACTTCAGACATTCGTATATTCAACTTCGTACTCAACATCTCCATTTAGAAGTAGAACTAGCATTTTGAATAGAATAGACCCAAAATTATTATCTGTGACTCTCTTCCAAACCTTTGCTTCCTGCAAAGGTCCATATAACTAGTTCTTCAAATAAATACCTTAAACTAGATTCCTTTCTCACTTAAACTAGATTTTTTCAGCTTCCCAAAGAAAATCACTTGATTTTCACCAACTCTGCTGCAACCACCTGTGTTATTTTGTATTCTGTAATTATATTGTAATGGCTTTCTGATAGGTTTTCCTGCATTTCCCCTTCCCCCCTCACATTATTATTCTAGCAGTCAGATAGATCCCATTTAAAAAGTAAATTTATGTTACCATTCTGCTCACAATACTTGAAAGACTTCTCATCTCCTCTAGAGTAAAAGCCACCGTCCTTTCCACAACCACATGGCCCACTCCATGAACTGGTCCATTTCTTATTTCTCTACTCTCATTTTCACCTCTTTTCCCCTTGCTGACTTGGCTGTTAGCCACACAATACTCACTTTTTCTCAAACACACAAGGCACACTCATGCCACAGGCTCATTGCAATTGCCATGCTTTGCTGGAAATATTTGGGCCCAGATATTCACAAGGCTCACTTTCTTCCTTTCTGTCTCAACTTAAATGTCACCCTCTCAGTGAAGATTTCACTAGCCAATTCTCTAAAATATATTTTACCTGTAAATCTTGTTCTTGCTTTTTTTTGTTTGGTGGTTTTTTTTGTTGTTGTTATTGTTATCGTTGTTGTTGTTACGATGTACCAGCACGCAACATATGTAGAAGCAGTGTTCCTAACAATCAGTTCTTGAAAATTGGTTCAAACCAGGTCTAGCGCACCATTCTTCAAAGATACTTGTCATAAGAATGGAAGGAAGGGTACTTCCTCATCATTGGAAATTCCATTATTGGAAGTGGCTTAGCATAAACAGATTTTTCATTCCTCTCGAAATTTTGTTACTCTTGAGGAGAGAAACATATCAACTTAAATAAATTGTTAATATACTGACATAAAATCAGTAATCACACATTTTACTTCCATGATAACTCCTCATATTTTAATGAGGTTTTGCAGATGGGGAAACAAAATAAATCATTTCAAAAACTGTGGCAATATATGTGTGAAAGAGACTGGATCGCTATAGGAATAAAGAAGCCAAAGGATATAGTAATAGAAAAAGAAAGATTACTGTTAACATGCTATGTGTAGACACTTTTTTTATGAGCTTCTAAAACAGCTGGGAAGGTACAGCAAGAAACCTAACTGATGGAGAAGGACTTGTCTAGTTCTCAGAGTGAAAATTCAGATCAATTAATTCTATGAGAATTCAACTCATGAATGTTACATTGAACATTTTTATCTGTCAGCTGATAATATATATTCAAATCTGAATTAAATAATGTTTTCAAAACACAGCTTCATATATGACAAAGAGCAGCAACTTCAACTGGGACTAGCTATTAGAGGACATTGAGGATTTAGCTATCCACTGATTGTTTGTATTGATGCATTTCATTGCTTCGTGGAGATGCCATATATTTTAAACATAAATAATCTGTGATAACAAATAGGTATATTATGGAGACTTTACAACATAACTATTTTGAATTGCGTGATTGGTAAAGAAATCTCCTTAAATAAAACCATCAAACATTGTCTAGTTTAGTCACTGTGTTAGGCAAATGTAGGAATATGGTCTCAGAAGATGCACTGTTTTATTTTTCAATAATTCTCTAAATTTCGTGGAAAGGAGAGGTCAAAATATAATAGATACAGATAAACTATTTTATTTCCATTTAGTAAATGCATCACTCTGGATACAGAATGGGAAAAGAGATAGTAGTACAGATGGCAGATATAGTTTCCGAAATAAATTGGGAACATAGGTGTCTCTTCATTTTTTAGGTCTAGCAATTAGTTATAGCTAGAGAATGAAAGTAAAGCTCTTAGACTTCTCTGGATTACCATTCTGTTATTTAAAATATCAGTGGGTAATCTGAATTTCACATCTCATGTAAAGTTCTGGCAAAGAAAAATTACAGGAAATCATTAATATTGAATGTAAAGAAGTCAGAAATAACTGAGAGAAAGCAAAAAGTAAAAAGGCAAGTGATGAGAAAATTGATCCAAATGAGTTAGCAATTATTAAGGAGTCTTGCTTGAGCAAGGCAGAGTCAGCATTGCAGGGGGCCTTAGTTGAACTAAGGAATCAGGACTGATTAAGAGCAGCTGGTAGAGGGAAACGCTGAGAACCACATAATTACTCTATATGAATTCAGTATAATTGACTCGGATTATCCCAGTAGTCTTCACCACTATCCAGTTCCACAAGGCACTTTTAGAAACAGAATGAACTCTTTCTGTTATCAATTTTTTGATGTTCTTCAGAATCATCTTGCAATAGCGCAAAGATATGTCTGCCATAAAATATCCAGACTCATCAACTACTGCAGCATGAGTTAGTACAACTCAAAACAACTTGGAAACCAAATGGAGAGATCTCATGTCCCCCATTTCCCCCTAAAAATTGTAGACATGTAAAAGTACATGCAAGAGAAATTTTATTGCCACATTTTGTGTATAACACACTTTATTTCCAAGAACTATAAATGACTTTGCAGTGTGTGTTTCATAGTCCTCCTCTACCCCCAGAAGGAGTAGGTAACTTTTTTTTTGTTCTTATTAGTGCTGTTCTTGTGACATCATTATGACCTGGAAAAATCTAACTTATGCCACTGCGCCCCAGCCTGGGCGACAGAGTGAGACTCCAACTCAAAAAAAAAAAAAAAAAAAATCTGACTTTGACTTGTAAAGGTAATGTGGCTTGGAACCTCAGCAAGGCATAAAAAGAGAAATTAATACTGTGAATGCCCAAAGGGAATTTTAAAAAAAGTACCTATGCCAGTTAGAACATGTGAGCAAAAGATAATTAGAGATTTAATAATGCTTGAAAGAAAATTTAAAGCAAATCTATAGTTACATGTATTTTTAAAAAGAGCATGCACACAAAGAACTACTTTAAGTATGAAAACATTTATTCACAATGGAATAATGAGTTCAACCATTTGAAAAAAATGGATATAAAATTTTTAAAAGTATTTTAGATAACTAAAAGAAAATGATGATGCACTCATTTTATTTAAGATTTATTTAAGATTAAGGTTTATATTTTACATAAAGGATTTCATTAGCTTTAATAGTTAAAATATATAATAACTTTTGTATATCTGACCTTGAATTGTACCCCACATTTAAAAAATATGTATATAATAAAATAATAAAAATGCTGTATGACCAAAAAACAGATATTACTAGGTTCCTGTAATGAACCAATTACCGTAGGTGAAATATGCCCTCTGCTATGCTTCTCTAAGAAATCCATGTTCAAATAATAAGGCTTGACTTGTTACTTTGACTTGTGAAGCCTTGACACAGGTCTTTACATATACTCATGTTCTACAAGCATACTTCAACACTATGTGTAATATTTGTGTACTTTGGTTCTTGCAATGTTTTTTTTTCATTTGGCAATTTTAAAATACATTGTCATTGTACATATGTATGGGGCACAATTTGATGTTTTAATACATGTATTATACATGTATTAAAACATCAAATTGTGCCCCATACATATGTACAATATGTATATATATATAGTGTGTGTATATATATATATAGTATAATTATCCAATCAGTATACTTAGTGTTTATACCACCTCTTATTTTTTATCATTCTGTTGTGGTAAGCATATTCAAAACTTCTCTTTTAGCTGTTTTGTAATATACATTACTGTTAGCCACCATCACTCTACTGTGTAATAGGATACCAGAAATTATCCCTTCTATCTAACTGTAACGTTTTATACATTGGCCAGCCTCTTCTCATTTCCTGGCCCCCTCCACGCTTCAGTTTCCAGTAACCACTGTTCGGCTCTTTACTTCTATTATACCATTTTTTAAAGATTCCATTTATGATCAAAATCATGTGATATTTGTCTTTGTACACTTGGCTTATTTCACTTAACACAATGTCCTTCAGGTCTATCCATGTTGCCAAAATTGACAGAACTTCATTCCTTTTTATGACTGAATTGTGTTCCATTCTGTATATATACCACACTTTCTTTATCAATTCACTCATTGTTGGACACTTAGGTACCTGATTCTATGTTTTGGCTTTTTGTAAAGAGGGCTGCAGAAAATGGGACTACAGCTATCTCTTCCACTTACTGATTTTATTTCCTTTGGATGTATTCTCAGTAATGGGATTGCTGGATCTCATGGTAGTTCTATTTTCAATTTTTCTGAAGAATTGCCATACTGTTTTCTATAATGTCTGTACTAGTGTACAATCTCACCAACAGTGTGCAAATGTTCCTTTTTCTTGGCATCTTTACCAATACACATTTCCTTTTGTATTTTTGTTAATAGTCATGCTAAATAGAGTGAGGCATATCTCACTGTTGTTTTGATTTGCATTTCCACGATAATTAGTGTTTCCAAACTTTTAAAAATATACTTGTTAGACTTTTGTGCATCTCCTCTTGAGAATTGTCGACTAAAATTTTTTGATCTTTTAAAACTGCATTATTTGTCTCTTTTGCTGCAAAGTTCTTCATATATTCTGTATATTAACCCCTGGTCAGATGTCTAGTTTGCAAATATTTTCTCCCATTCTGTAGACAGTATTTTTGCTCTGTGAATAGTTTCCTGTGCTGCACCAAAGCTTTTCAGTTTGATGCAATCTCATTTGTCTATTTCTGCTTTTGTAGCTGTGCTTTGGGGCTCTTAATTTAAAAACCCTTGCCCAGTCCAATGTCATGAACTGTTTCCCCTATGTTTTCTTACACCATTTCCATAATTTCAAGTTTTACATTAAACTCTTTAATCCATTTCAAGTTGATTTTTGTATCTGGTGAGAAGTAGGCATCTAGTTCCATTCTTCTGCATGTGGATATCCAATTTTCCCAACACCATTTGTTAAAGAGACTTTATTTTCCCCAATGTCTGTCCTTGGCACTTTTGTAAAAAAATTGACTTGCTGTAGGTGCATGAGTTTATTTCTGGGCTCTCTATTCTTTTCCACTGGTCTGTGTCTGTTTTTGTGCCAATACCATGTTGTTTTGGTTACTGTAGCTTTGTGGTATATTTTGAAGTCAGATAGTGTGATGCCTCTAAGATTGTTTTTTTGTTTGTTTGTTTGTTTGTTTTTCTCTCTGTATTGCTTTGGCTATGTAGGGAATTTTGTGATTCCATATGAAACATAGAGTTTTTATTTCTATTTCTGTGAAGGATGTCATTGGTATTATAACAGGGATTGCGTTAAATGTATAGATTGCTTTGGGTGGTATCATTTTAACAATATTATTGTTTTTCAGGACATGAACATGACATATATTTTCACTTATTTGTGCTTTCTTCAATTGATTTCATCAATGTTTTATGGTTGTCAGTGTAGAGATTTTTCTTCTTATTGGTTGTTTATTCCTATTATATATATGCATACATGACATATATTGCTTTTAAAATTTCTTTTTCAGGTAGTTTGCTGTTTCCATATAGACACACTACAAACTTTTGTTTGTTGATTTTGTATTCTGCAATTTTACTGAATTAATCCACCAGTTCTAAGAGAATTTTTAAAAATTGAGTCTTTAGTGTTTTCTTTATATAAGATTATGTTGCCTGCAAACATGGACAAATTGACTTCCTTCTTTCCAATTTAATGCATTTTATTTTGTCTTTTGCCTAATTGCCCTGGATATGATTCCAGTACTATACTGAATAGAAGTGGTAAAAGTGGGTATCCCTGTCTTGTGCCTGATCTAGGAGGAAACGCTTTCAATCTTCCACATTCAGTATGATGTTAGCTGTGGGTTGTCATATACGGTACTTACTGTGCTGAGGTACATGTTTTCTATACCTAAACTACTATTTTGTCCTGATGGTGTGCTGATTTTTTTCCAATACTTTGTCTCCTTTTTTGAAATGATCATATGGCATTTGTCTTTCTTTCTGCTAATGTGCCGTATCTCACTAATTGCTGTATGTAGGCCATCCTTGCATCTCTGGGACAAATTCCACTTGATCATAGTAAATAATATTTTTGATATGCTGTTGGATTAAGCTCTTCGCATGCTGATAATTTTTGTATCTATGTTCATTGGGGATATTGGTCTATAGCTTTCGTTGTTGCTGTTATGTTATTGTTCACTTTTAGAATTAAGATAATTCTGGACTTGTAATGTTTTCCTCCTCCTCACATTTCTGGAATTGCTTGAGAATAATTGATGTTAGTTTTTATTTAAGTGTTTGGTAGAATTCAGCTGTAAAGCCATCAGGTCCTGAGCTTTTCTTTCATGTAAGATTCTTTTCTTTATTATTGATTCCATTTTTTCACTCATTATTAGTTTGTTTGAATTTTCTATTTCTTCATAATTTAATCTTTGTAGATTGCACGTGCCCAGGGATTTGTTCATTTCTTCTATGTCATCAAATGTGTTAATGTATAGTTGTTCATAATAATATTTTATGATCTTTTGTATTTCTGTGGTATTAGTTGTAATGTGATTTTATTTTTTTAAAGCAGGATTTATTGAGAGGACAGGAAAACTCCCACAGTGGAAGGAGACCCGAAGGGGTTGCCCAATATGATCTTTTTAATTTTATGCTTTGTTTATTTGAGTATTTTAGTTATTTTCTCTTGCTAAAGACTTGCCAATTTTGTTTGTCTTTCAATAAAAACAACTCTGTTTCGTTGATGCTTTTGGATTTTTCAAAATCTATTTTGTTTATTTTTTTCTGTGAACTTTATTGTTTTCTTTTTCTACCAAGTTTGAATTTACTTTGTTTTTGTTTTTGTCATTTTTTAAGGTGTATTTTTTAGAGATTTTTAAGAATTTTTTTTTTATTTTGTGATGTAGGCATTTATTATATAAACTCCTCTTTAGAACTGCTTTTTCTGTATTGCATAGATTTTGTTATGATGTAGTTTAATTCTCATTTGTCTCAAGAAATTTTTGAGTTTCCATTCTAATTTCTTAATTGACCCATTGGTTGTTTAGAAGCATGTTGTTTAATTTTCATGTATTTGTAAAGTTTCTGAAGTTTTTCTTGTTTTTGATGTATAGTTAATGATTTTTATCTTCTTAAGTGTGTTCAGACGTGTTTTGCTATTCTCTATCCTGGAGAATGTTCTGCCTGTAGCTCTGAAGAACGTGTACCTACAGCAGTTGAATGGTATGTTCTATACACATCTATTGGGTTCATTTGGTCTTTCGTGCAGTATCAATCTGATGTTTCTTTTTTGATTTTCTGTCTAGATGATTTGTCCATTGTTGAAAGTAAGGTGTTAAAGTCCCTAACTATTATTGTTTTGTAGGTTATCTCGTTCTTTAAATCTAATAGTATTTGCTTTTTATATCTTGGTGCTTTAATATTGGGTAAATACATATTTACAATTATATCCTCTTGTTGAATTAATATTTTTATCATTACATAATGACCTTGTTTGTCTATTTTTGAAGTTTTGACTTAAAGTGTATTTTTTCTGATACAGGTATGGTTATTCCTGTGCACTTTTGGCATCTTTTTTCAGGGAATAATTTTTTCCATCTTTTCACTTTCAATCTATGTATGTCTTTATCAGTGGGGTGATTCTCCTCTAGGCAATATATAGTTAGGTCTTGTTATGTGTATCCATCCACTCTATATCTTTTAATTGGAGAATTTGCCGGGCTCGGTGGCTCAGCCTGTATCCCGTGCCTTTGGGAGGCTGAGGTGAGTGGATTGCTTGAGTCCGCGGGTTCGAGACCCACCTGGGCAAGCGAGACCTCATCTCTACAATAAATCAAAAAATTAGCCGGGCGTGGTAGCGCGCGCCTGTAGTTCCAGCTACATGGAAGGCTGAGGCGGAAGGATCGCGGGAGCCCAGCAAGTCGAGGCTGCGGTGGCCGCAAGCGGCCACTGCACTCCAGTCTGGGCAACAGAGTGAGACTCCAACTCAAAAAAAAAAAAAAAAAAAAAAAGATTTAAATGGTGCATAAAATTATATTTAATTGTCAAATTCTGTATTTGCTGTTTGGCATGCATCAACTTGTAGGAAGAATATTCTAATAGAGCTTCTATTTTAATTAGATAAGGGTATAATCAGTGCCAATAAAATTGAAAATCCTAAAATCTTACATCTAAATTTGGAGAATAAATAAAAGACAAATGTAGACTACATAACTGATGTTTTTTTGAAAAAATACTCTATATGATGCCAAAATAACTTAAACTATGTAAGTAGAAGGTAACAATTTTAAATTCCATTTATTTTCCATTTATCATGATTTACTCTGAACCTACCAGCATTTGTAGACTGAGAAGATTTAAAAATTATTATTGACTAGGAGACAATAAAATGAGTCAATTAAAATGTCAACAATTTAAATATTTTTAACCATAATATGCTAGTTTGTCAAATATTATAAGCAAATGTTATCTAAAAATTAGAATAAGGTCATGTTGAAAAATATTTTTTTAAGAAAAGTACAGTAAAAAAATAAGAGGGGTACATACAACTAAGATACTGATTAAAATAGGATGATGAATCATAAAGAATTGTTCTGTTTATGTTTTTTAATGTTCTTATAATATTCATACATTTAATATTTTTATTACTATGCACAGATCTTTTTATTTTATTGAAACATAATTTTAAAAGTAGTTTTGGCTAGAACTATTTTAAAGGTCTGACAAATTCACAAATACAAATTTGGTTAATAAATATCTTAAAATTTTTAATTTTAGTAATTATAAAATCTTTATATTTAGAGCTTACTCTTTATATTTCCTGGTTTAAATTATAAATTAAATGTTTACCCTAATAATATGAAACCCACAAATCCTATCAGTTATAAGTCAGTTACACAAGTCAATTATTTATGTGACACACACTCCCAGTTTGGGGTGAAGATGCACTCTGCCACAGATCTACATGTTTGCCATATTGGGTGCAAAACAAAAACCAAGCAGGAAAAAAGATTCAAATAGGAAATGAAACGCGCTAAATAGTTTTTTTACCATTCCCCAGGAAATTTCTGGTGATGTTGAACTGCACTGTGAGCAGAGTCAATATCAGAGCTCAAAATGACAATTTGTAAGAACTCATGTTGCAGTCATAGATCTACTAAACCTACAAAACCTAGTTTTTTTGTTTTTTTGTTTTTGAGTTGGAGTCTCACTCAGTCGCCCAGACTGGAGTGCAGTGGCACGCTCCCAGCCACTGCAGCCTGGACCTGCTAGACTCCGGCGATCCTTCCGCCTCGGCCTTCCAAGTAGCTGGAACTACAGGCTCGTGCTACCACGCCCGGCTAATTTTTTATTTATTGTAGAGACAAGGTCTCATCAAGTTGCCTGGGCTGGTCTCGAACCCGCGGGCTCAGGCAATCCATTTGCCTCAGCCTCCCAAAGTGCTGGGATTACAGGCTGAGCCACTGGGCCCGGCTGAAACCTAGTCTTTTTAAAAAACAAATTTTAAAAGGTTATTTAACTAAAAGACTCAGTATGTTTTCATGTTTATCCTAAGTCAAAACAAAGTGACATTCAGAAAATTAAGTTTTAAAAAATTCTACAATATATAAAAGTTTATCTGTATTATTAAGAATTATTTTATTTACAATTTTGATATGAATATTTTATCCTGAGTGAATATTTAGAAACTCTTTACTCTCAGTTATACATTCTGATTAACTTAACATTTATTCACAGTTAAGAATGTGACATTCTGTCAGACATTAAAAATACCATTGAACACTAAAAAATACCAACAATAAACACATTTTTCCAAAATGTATGCTAAGTTGGAGGTCAGTTTCATCTATTATTAAGTATAATGCAACATGTTAATTCAATTACACACGTAGTTATTGAACACATTAAATTTCAGCTAATATCTTATCATCATTATGATCTATGCTTTTCCTGCAAATTCTTCCCAATGTAGTAGGAAAAGACTTAAAAATATCAAGAGGGATGCAAAATCAAATCAAACATTATTTTAAGATAATACATTGTCAACATAAGGCTTGGGATTTAAACAACACAGTAATATTTCAGTAATATACAATCACACAACTAATACATAAGTAAAACAGCTAAAATTTTACAGCTCCTTCTATGTGCCAGGAATTTTTCCAAGCACTTCGTACATTGAATTTTCTAGTCCATCAGAATTTAACACAATGAGTATTTGGACAATTGTTTTGGCTGATTACATTTTTAAAAGAACAAGATCTGGAGAGATGAATCTGGTTTTTTTTTTTTTTTTTTTTTTTTTTTTTTTTTTTTGGTTAGAACAATTTAGCCCAGAATTGTGTGTGTGTCACATA